>PVKA01043517.1:0-16714 GCA_004027165.1 Ctenomys sociabilis
CTTTCTTTCTTTCTTTCTTTCTTTCTTTCTTTCTGTCTTGAGCACAAGAGTTTTGCTGCTGAGCTAGCCCCTCCCCATCCCTTCCACTTCAGAAAACGCTCCACCTTCCCACTCCCTACGCGGAGCACTGAGCACACTGGCTCAGTACTTTTTCTAACACACGCTACTCGGGTTCTGCTCCCTCAGTGTTTTTGCCGTTTCCGTTTCGTTTCTTTCGCACTTTTTGCAGCGTGGTTTTATGGAAGCGATCTTTATTGCAGACTTGAAGAGCCATTATTCACTGTCTTGGGTGCTCGGTCATGGGTCCGGATCTTCTCAGCCTGCGGGCCCGCAGCTCAGAGAGAATAGCACTTATTTTAACTGATTGTACATCGTTCTACTTACATTAGATACAACAAATGACATAGAATGTTTATAACAAATTTCAGTGTTTTTGCATTACTTCTTTTATCATACTCAATTCTGTGTTTGCTTCTATGTGTGCATGAATGAGAATACAATTTTATATAATGGAAAATAGTACTAAAATTATCCTCATACCAACTTAATCACTCCACGCTTTTCCTCCTTTCCTTTCCTGTTTTCCCTTTTCCCTTCCCCTGCTCCCTCCCTTCTGCTTCTTCCTTTGCTTCTGCATTTTTCTTTAGCAAAGAGAATGAAAGGGAAAGAAAAATGTGTAAGTGCTTATTTTAAAGATGCGACAGCAAGTGGAAAATTAGATGCGAACTGTCATTTACAACATGATTTGGGGTGTCCAGAATTGTGCCCGGGAAGTCTCTATCTGTCCCTCTGGGTGACAGAAGTGTTGGCATCTGTGTGCTTCCTCTGTGCATGTTGGCCACCAGGTCCACTTAGGGTTAGTGTCTAAAATGGGGTAGATGGTACATGAAGGAAACGACGATTCCTTCTATTTCTGCTTGTTTTTTCTCCCTCAATCTTTCAAGAAAACAAAATCACTTAGGTGAAAGCAGATTAACTGTTGGATTTTAAACATTTCTCTTAATAGATTACATTACTTCAAAGTAAGCTGAGAAAGGGGCAGGCCAGATAGTTCACCTGACTAAAGCTCTTGCTTGACAGTGCAGCCACCCTGATTGGATCCCCAGCAGCACGCTCTGCAGCCCCCCCTGCCCTCAGTGCACTGAGACTTCGATTTAGACTGGGTGTGGTGGCATCTGTCCGTAATCTCAGTGCTTGGAAGGCTGAAAACAGGAGGATCACTATGAGTCCGACCTATGTTGTGAGACTCTATAGACTTTGTACTAAAAACATTTACAAAAAAAAAAAAAATAAAAACTAAGCTGAAAAGATTATAGATTATATCTAAACAATGGAATCATTTCTTAAATAATATGTTTAACTTTAGAAAATAATATTTTACCTCCTTCTCTGAAAAACAAATAAATTTATTTTCTTATATTGCTTCCCAAATGCCCTCTGCTCTTGTTTGGGTGTGTATAGCATTTGTATCTTATGGAAATAAGGCTTGTGTATTTCCAATTTATAGATTTTAAATATTTTTTGTTCTGCATTACTAAGCATAAGTCCTAAAAGTGGAATCAGCACACTACCAGTCCCTTTCTTTTCTCTGATTCAGTTACTTTGATTCTTCTCTAGATTCAATTTTTTTTACTTCGTTTTACTTTAATTTTTAATTCTTATTAGTACATGGCTGCAGTTTGAATTAAAAGATTTCCCTCCTTGGTTGCTTTTTGGGAAGGATAGAAGACATTAGCAAGTATTTGAGAATGTGTGTATACAGTGCCTCTAAAATTTGACCATTCCTGAATTAGATGTTTTCATTTTGAGTCACATTTTATTTCCTAAAAATTTTGTACACTGTTCCACTGGCTTTTGGTATCAGATACAGAAATAACAAAGCACATTCCTAAAGTAAGAAAAACAAGAACAGTTTGGGCACAGTTGATTCCATGTACATATTTATTTCAGTACATTTTTTAACAAAAAAAGAGAAATGGTAGCAATGATTTTTTCTAGTTTTATAAGTTGAACCTAAGACCTTTACACTGAGCTACAAGCCTTTTTAATTTTTGAGACAAGGTGTAGCAAAATTGCTCAGCTGCCCTCTTGTCTCGGCCTCCACAGTGCATAGCACATTATCCTACTCAGGAGGAGTAGTGCCTTTTTTTTTTCAATTTATTTTTTATTTTATTGAAGTACAAATATCAATGAGGCAGTTTTAAGATACCTCTACAAGATGGATTTGATAAATTAATACATTGTAAACTGTTTTCATAGTGTTTTGTTTTCATAGAAGGTGCATACATGATATTATACTTACAGACATTATTATAGCAGATGTCTCTTATCAGTAAATTAAGAGTGCAGCTGTTTATTTATCTTATTTTTTATACCTGAATTATATCAAAAATTCAATAATTATTTCCCTAGTGGATGACCATAGTACTAGAAGCTGACATAATATCCTGTCCAACCACCATTAGTGCAAATCTTGGCTCTCATAGGATTATGTAGAAGCACAGCGTTATCTATCTCAACTGTACTGTCTATACACACACATCATGTTTTTTCTTTCTACAACCCTTCTTTTGTCTACACCTGTCAAAGGTGGGCACTCCAATGTCATCCAACTAACTTAGGTGCTTGAACTCAACAATACAATCCAACACAGTCTAGCATTCGACAACAATAGTGAGTTATTCAAAGAAGTTGTCGACCATAGCCATTTACAGCTCAGCTTAATATTATGGCCCCACGATGTATACTTCATTTTTATACTTTTCTGCTGGATGGTTAAGACTTAGATAGAGCAAGACTTATATACCAATACATGTACTTTATGTTTCTTATGTGGTCAGTGAAGTCCCCTCAGGGTTTATCTTGTAGTACTGTACATTATTCTGTAGGAGGTCAGTGTGGAGACTCCTCAAAACAGTAGGACTAGAAATCCCATTCAAGCCAGCTATACCCCTACTGGGTATTTTCCCAAAGAATCTGGATACATTGTATCATAGAGATATATGTGTACCTATGTTTATAGCAGCACAATGTGTGATAGCAAAATCTTGGAAACAACCAAGATGTCCATCACATGAGGAATGGTTGAAAAAGATGTGGTATTTCTATACAATGGAGTATTACTCAGCTATGAAGAATGATAAGTTTGAAGCATTTATACTGAAGTGGATGCCACTTGAACATATACTCATAAGTGAAATGAACCAGACACACATGTGTAAATATCATATAGTCTCCCTAGTATAAGAAGCGAAAAGCAGAAATGCAAATGGAAACATACAACAACTAAAATCAATTGAGTCAGATAAGGCAAAGTGAATGGCATATGCTGCAGGATACTAATCAGCTTTTCTTCTGGATGGTTAATAACCTAAGTTCACAAGTCAGAGTTGGAGAAATAAAAGATCCACAAGGCTAGCCAACATTTTGGCTCTAGCCTTTCAAGGTCAGCGAAGACTCAGGACATAGGAGAACCTGTACTGCAACATCATGAAACTCAGTTGAGCTCCAAATTTTTTGAAGAAGGAGATTATGGAGCCACAGAGGAAAGAGACTGAAGTTCTATAGTGTGCCTGGAGAGATTCACTTGGACAGAAAACTTTCTCTCAGGCTCTCACAGAGAGCAAACTGGTCAAGCATTGGCCGTGACTCATCCACATGGATGACACAGACAAAGGATCTATAGAATAATGTAGAGGAATAGTGTCTTAATCTGTCAGCAGTGACTATCTTAGTTGATTTTCTCTCATGGCTGAGACAAAATACTCCACACTCAAAATTAAGGAAAGGAAGACTTATTCCACTTCATACTGTAGTGGTTTCAACCCACAGTGAGCTGGTTCCCAGGCAGCCTTGCACAGCAGGGGAGTGACAGTTCACAGCAGCTGGCAAGCAGCAAAAGCTACAAAAACAGAAGGGAGGCTCAAGAGAGGACTCCCTAGCAGGCCCCTTCCATTGTATGCAGGCTGTCTGCACCCCCCACAGGGGCAGCACTCACACCCACTACCCAGCATTAGACCAGGAATCAATCACAAACTCTAGAAGCCCATGACCCAACTGCTTGAGGCTTTGGAGGGCCTCTAGACACAAACCTTAACAGGGACTTCTACCATATCTCATTTAAAGTATGGGGCTAGATAATACATTTTGCACATAAGGTATCACAAACCTTTTATTCGATTTTAAGTGAATTTTCTTGACTGCACTGCTTATCTTAATGGGGTAATCATTCAGTCTCTTGAAGTTGAGAAAATTATGATTTCTTCTTGGTTAAGGATGCTTCCTGCTTTAGAACCTTAGCCATTCATGAGTTGATTATTTTAGTCTTTTTGTATGATTTTGTTGTACTTCTCCCTCTTGTTTCCCTTCATACACCGAGTAGTATTCTTTCCCCATTATATTTAGTTCTGTTATACTCAAAAGTTTTACAGCTGGGAAGAGTTATGTGGTTTTTGTACCAAAGCAAGGAAATATTTTTTCTTAGAAATTTCCTGAATAATGACTTAGAATACACATTTCAAAAATATGGAAATGCTGTTTTTGGGGTAAAAATCAATGCAAAAGTAAAAGGAAGCAGGGTGTGGCAATCCATCCTTGTAATGCCAGCATTCTGGGATTCTGAAACAGGAGTATCCCAAATTCAACGCCATCCTGTGCAATTTAATAGTATAGCCAGACTCTATCTCAAAAATAAAAGAAATCAAAAGTTCTGGGGTTTGTTCAGCTGCATAGTGCTAGGTTTAATATCCATTATATGGAAGAGTGATTGCTGTTGATCATGGGCATGGGCACTCAGACAACAGCTAAGCAGCTTCTCAAGCGGTAAATACATTCAGTGTAGATTGTTTGCTCATTTTAACAAAGACAAGACACTGGGGTATTATAGGCCATTGGAAATACAACAATGTCATGTTTTTCTGTTTTCAGATTCACAAAGGAAAATGGTAGAATACAGTAAAGGCTAATTAAACTTTCCTTAATTGGAATACAGACAAACTGATATGTTAATTTTCTCCTGAAAATTCATAATGCAGATAGGATTGCAAGAAAGTACTATATTTAGAATATCTTCAGAAAACAAACTGTTTGGAAATGAGCAAATAAAAGCAACAATTTCTTTTTATTTGACGTTTTTCTCATCTAGTAATTGTGTTGTAGGCAACTAAGTTAGCTAGAAATATTATAGGCAGTCAGACAGGGTCAGGCTCTCAAAAGAGATAATACAGGAGACAAGGTGTCTGCAACTCTGGGAGGGACTGGAGGCTCCTGCTGTGAACCAGACCTAAGGGCCAAATAAAGGTATGCTTTCTCTAACATTAACAAATCACAACAGTTCGTTTCGGTTAAATATTATGTTTGGTTATATATCCATATTTTGTTGTTGTTTTCTTTTCTTTCTTTTTTTAAACCAGGAATCAAACTCAAGCCTTTGCACTTACCAAGCTGGTATTTAAGCTGCTAAGCTATATCCTCAGTCCCCCCCACCAATGTTATATTATCACTTACATATTTCAATTTTAACATGATGTTTCCTTACATTTAAGGTATACTTCTTGTAAACATCATATGTTTGGGTTTTAAAATCTTGAGCCTTTCTTTAATTGAAGCATTTTACTGATTCCTTGACATTAAACCTATGTACCATTTACTATAAAAAAAAAATAGCATCTGGGATTGATATTCTAAATAGGTAGCAATCACCTGAAAAGACTTAAGTGAGTCACTAGGCCAACCCCCAAGGGGAAGAGACCATGTCCCATATTCATGCCTGCTTACTATAGGACTCGCTTCCCCATTTGGTCATGGGCCTAATCAACTTTACCTGAGCAATGGTGCTTATAATCCCATTGATTGATCATAGTTTTGTCCCACCCTGTATCCACCTAAGCGAGTTCCCATTCTCTCCCTTAGCCCCACAGGGTTTTACACTATAAAAGTCCCTGGAAGAGACAGCTTCCTGGGTTACCCGCTTGGCCCCCCTTCTGTCCCTCTCCTACAGAAGCTTTTATTTCCAATAAAGTTTTACCCTCAACCTCTGTTTGTTCCTAAAATTCATTCTTCGGGTTTAAAGAACATGAACTCATCCAGGTCAGGTTGGGAGTTCTACTTCCCTGTATCAATTGTACATCATTACTCCATGACAGCTAGGAATAGCTAAGCCATATTTATTTTGTGCTTTGTTAATAAATATTAAGTAAATCTGAAAAAAAAGAAAGAATTCATGACTTTGAAAACTTTTTGGTTTAAACTCTTTCTTCCCAAATAAATTATTCATTCATGTATTTAATTTAATTAATGTTCTTTAATATCACTATGCACAAGGCCAGGGAGATAGCTCAGCAGCATAAGAACCAGCCTGGCAAGTGCAAGTCCTGAGTTTGATCTCCAGTAACCCCCCACAAAAGACTATAGTATCCCTGTGCACGTACAAGTAAAATAAAGTAAGTTTTTTTTATTATAATATGCATTCATCAACATATATATTCTTTATAAATATTAGGAAGGACTTTAAAATTTGTATGTATAAAATTACAGAGAAATATTATGCAGAAATACAGTGTATGATGTGTCTACATACACTAATCCTTAGAGGATTCCCATAGTTCTGTGTATAGTCCTCAGGTCCACTGTGATTCTTAAATATGGTAGGGTTAGAGACGTGGATCATCTCCATCACAGTGGGTTTTGTTCTTTTCTTTTGTTCAGGGAAGGGTCTATAGGGTATTCAGGGTCTCACTACTAGATCGGACTCATAGTGATTCTCCTGTTTACAGCCTCCCAAGAGCTGGGATTACAGGTGAGGGCCACCCCACACAGCCTCAGTTGCTATCTCAACATGCCCCAGGGGTGGGGCTGGCAAGGCATGTCTGGAGATAGAACCCCTGGCCCCTGTGCCTGCTTGCAGGTGCTTTAATCGGCCGAGCTATTTGGCTGGTCCTTGTTCTTTCTTTCTTAACTGTTTTCTTTTTTCTTTTCTTTCTTTTTCTTTTAAATGTACTTAGTATAGGGTCTTTAGGGTCTCACTACACAGATCTGACTCATAGTGATCTTTCCTGTTTTTCAGCCTCACAAACTCTGGGATTACAGTAAGCACCACCAAGCCCAGTCTCAATCCCCATCTCAGCATGCCCTGGGGCAGGGCTGGCAAGACATGTTCCAGATCGAATAACTCCCTCTCCCAGTCCCTGTGTCTACCTAACAGATGCTTTAATTTGCTGAGCTATGTGGCCATCCCTTGCTTTTTTTTTTTAATGTATGTGGTACAGTGTCTCACTATGCAGCTTGGACTTATAGTGGTCTTTCTGTTTTCAGCTTCCCAGAGCTGGGATTATGGGTGTGGGCCATCATGTGTGGTCTCAGTGGTCAGCTCAGAGATCCCATGGGTGGGCTGGTGCGGCATCAGATTTTGTTCCTGAGGACTTTTCATGACAAATTCTAGAGATTGGAGTAGACATAATTTTTATTATTGAGTCATAGTGTTTATTTTACATCAGAATGACTGATATTCTGTAGTGTATTAAGTTTTCCTAATGGATATCAATGGTTTACTGTTAATATAATGGCATATTATATTATATTATATCTGGCTTGTTTCATATATAACATTATCTCACTTTTCACATGGCTGGGACAAATATCTGACACCTAAAATGAAGGAAGAAAAGGTTTATTTAGTTCATAGTTCCTAGAGGTTTCAGTCCATACTCAGCTACCTCTAAGGCAGAGTGGCACATGGCAGAGAGAAACCTTTCATGGTAGTGGCAAAGAGCAGAGAGCAAAATGGAGGAGTAGCCGCCACAGTGGCAACAGAGCAAGTCTGTCTCCCTTAAATTGCATATAGGCTGCGTGCCCCAGGCTGGTAGGATTTATACCCATAATCCCAGCAGCGCTCACACCCATAATCCCAGTGGATCATAACTGTAGAAGTCCACCTCATTGCTACTTTGGTGGAACAACTTGACATGAACCATAACAGACATGTATGGAAAATACACAGCCATTTATATCTTGAAAAAATTATACCAGATTGAATTTTTTCTTAGCTTCTAGTTTGTTTGCTAAAATAATCAGCTAAAAGTTTTCTACATCAAAGCATACCTCATTGTAAAGAAATGTATAACACACCTACCACTTGAAATTTGTAAGGATATTTCACAGCAATTAGAAGAAAGTAGGCAAAAGTCATAGAATTAAGAGTCGAATTACATAAGTGGCTAATTCCTCTATTCATTTCATTTTTTTAACATTTAGATTTTGTGCCCCAAAGAGGGTTTCATTTGTCTCATCAATTCATATATATTGAATCACATGATTTAAAAATCATACTGAGTAAGAGAGAAAATATCTCCCACAACTATGAATTAGCTATCAGAAGCATTGTCATCAAGTAGGCATTTGATGGTAAGTAAAATTGAAGGTCTAAAATATGATATATGTACTCATTTAAACAAAATAATAACAATTATATAATAACAATTAAATTTTAAAAGATATGTTTTATACCACTTAAATATATTAACACATAAAAATGAAATATAGCATATACCATCTTATTTGGTATAAAATCTATAATTCCTAAATGGACTAAACAATTTTCTATTCATGCTAGATCTCCCTCAACTACAATTGTACCCATTTACCTGCAAGAGATTCACTGAAAGATGCTCAACCGATGCCTGAAACAGCAAATAGTACTGAATTTATATGCTATGTTCGCAAATACATACATGTATACCTATGATGTCTAATTTATTCATTATTAATACCAAAATATTAACAATTACAACTGATAATAAAACAGAACTATTATAAAATATGTTATAAAAGTTATTTAGTTTCTTTATTTCTAGAATTTTCCATTTAATGACTTTGTACCACAAGAGCCAGCCAAATAGCTCAGTGGATTAAGGTGCCTGCAAGCAGGTGCAGGGCGGGGAACTCAGTCCCTGAGCCTGCTATGCATGCTCTGCCCCCTGGCTGTGCTGAGATAGCAATGGAGACTGGGTGTGGTGGCCTGTGCCTGTAATCCCAGCTCTTGTGAACAGATAGATCACTATGATTCTGATCTAGTAGTGACACCCTGAACACCCTATAGACCCTTCCCTAAAAAATACCACAAATAAATGAATAAATAAATAAATGAATAAATAAATAATGTTGTACCACAATTGAGAGCCGATAAATCAAACTATGGAAAGAACCACTTTGGATTGGGCAGTTCCTCTATTTCCATTCTTGAACTCACCTCTTGCCTATGCATAGTGGCTTCTTCAGCTTATCCAACTACCCCCCAAAAAAGCTTTACTCTTACCATTCTGCAATTGATTGCTTTCTCGCTTATTTGATACTTTTCCTCAAATACTTTTTATATTTGTAAAATCTCTTCTAAATGACTCTTTAGCAAATGGCCTTTTTTATCAACTCAAGAGATCCCCCTTTTTCTGGCCCTTATTCTATCTTTTCTCAGAGACATTGACCTTCCTGAATCATATTATCGGCTGAATTCATGTTCTATCTTCTTCTACAACAATATGAGCTATCAGAAAATTTGTTTCATTTTATTTTATTGCTAGTTCAGTTCAAAAAGCCTAAAATATAACATTCCCTAAAGGTAACACCACCAAAGCAGATGTTTATTGAGAAAGGAATGTTTTGAACTATGTGAAAGTAATTGTTGTACAATAGCAAAGAATGTATCTACACTCTAAGTGAAATGCTGTAAGACAGGAAAGAATATTACTAATGTCTTGATTCCTGATTCAAAGAGGTTTTTCTTTTTCTTTGTGGGGGGGGGCTTGACTGACTTTTCTGCTTGTAGTTTCATGTCTCAACCAAATCTTTCCAGTGAGAATGTTCAAGGCAACCAGTCAAACAGCAACCCATGGCACTGGACAGATCTCTTTTTTGTCTTGTGTTTCTTATTTATAATTAAAATCTCTCGTAAATACACATAAACCACAATTAGCTCTGGGAATACAAAAGGGGCTGTGGATGTCTACCTTTTTTAATCCCAAAGTATCCTCTTTTTAAAAATTTATTCCTTAGTCAAAAAATAAGTAAAAGCATAGAAGGAACATGGCATCAAGCACTGTATTTCTGTATATTCATTCTTCTTATACAAAATGTTGTTTACCTGCCTCATGGTTCTTTTTGGGGGCATAGGAAGGGCCTAGTGGGACATTTTTCTTTCTAAGTGTTGTGCTGTTTTGTGAGGATCAATATATATAGGTCAACAATTTTTTTTTCTCATCAAACTTATGGCTATGGGAATTATTTTAGGACACTGTTGAGCTGTGTATCAATGTTAGTGTACAAGACTGTTACAGCACACTGGTGTTAGGTGCTGCTTACTTATTTAGTTGTTAGATTTTAGAGGTCAGACACTGGAAGAATGTTCATGATTCGCTGATGCTCCGACTTAACTTAAAATGCAAGTAAACTACATTTTAAAGCTTGTGCTGCTGCTTCAGTATATGTTAGTTTTAAAACTTCAGGAAATACTGTTGCATTTATCACTAAGAAAACTGTTGCTATATCCCATAAGCAAGAGCTATATTGTGCTTAAAGATAACATCAAAATAAATCATTTATATGAATAGTTTTATCAGGCCACTACAAGAAATAGTGTTTATAAATATCACTCACATATTAATAAGGTTGAGTATATTTTTACATCTTTAAAAGAGAAGGAATAAAAAGAAAAGGAAAGAGGAAGGCAAAAAAGAGAGAAAAGAAGAAGAACCTAGCAGAAGGTACTTCAAATAATACATTGGTCCAGTGAAGATTTGCTGCAATAAATTTCTAGCTGAAAAAGCAGGTTAAGGTCTACACGGTTGCACAGTAATTAAGATAATAATGATGATCATTCCTATTATGAAAATAAAGAGAATATGAGTTATTCAGTGAAATATATGCCATAAAACCGAGTAATAATGCAAATAAAAATATAATATCAATATGCTATAAATGCTGTCCTAGTTACTTTTTCTCATTGCTGAGGCAAAATGAAAGTTAAAAGAGGTAATGTTTATTTTGTCTCACATTTTGTAGAGGCTTCACAGTAGTAGTTGGGTCCGAGGAAGAGCAGCATGATAGAGAGGCATCACAGAGGAGAAACAGTCCAGGGCAAGCAGGCCGACCAGAGCACGTCCGCCCTCTCTCTGCGCTTTGTATTTTATGCAGGCTGCCTGCCCTGGGATGGGCGCAGCACTCGCGCCCTCTGTCCTAGGCAGCACCATGCCACACCTCAATGGGCCAGCTTGTGAATCACACGGCCTCCATCCCAGCACTACCCACTCCTGTCACTTCTGAAAAGCCTCCCCTCTCCTATGGTTACTAGAGGCTTTGGATGACATCTAGACACAAGCCACAACTAATGTTCATGGAGTGACCAAATATTACTGAATGAAAATTATATGCCATGAAAGAGTTTATCTGTAAGTTGTTGAAGATTCCTGACATAAACCTTTAAGCTATTTTGCTTCATATTTACTGTTACTATTTCACTGAAATATTAAAAGTTTACATGCAAATATGTTGAAATAATTTAAAAGCAGTTAATTAGAATCCATGAGACACTAAGAATTGTGTGATTTAAAAAGCAATAAATATTTATATATAAAAATTATAAATGTTTCAATATTATGATTATAGATGTCCATGCTAGTATAACCTAGAAGAACTATGACAGCTCAATTTGACCACTTTTGCTAACAATAAAATGAAAGTAACTTAAGAGAAGTTTGTTTTGCTTCTACATAAGATAGAGGCTGGATGAGCTAATCCATTCCTAGGTGGCAGGGATTTCACAGAACTACCATTACACTTGATTCCATTATCAGATCTTGTACTTTCTACCATTGAGCTGCATGCCCAGCCCCAACTTTCAGTTCTACCATACTCTGGAAGGGATTCCCACCACAAGATGGTCTTGTAACACAAGCATAGCTGCTGCAACTCTTCCATTGTCCTTGGCTTCCAGGGAAGGAGCTTTCTTTTTTTTTTCTTGCAGAACCGGGAATTGAACTCAGGCCCTTGCACTTGCCAGGGAAGCGCTTATTCCACTGAGCCATCTCCCCAGCCCGGGAAGGAGCTTTCTTAAAAAGGCCCAAACATACCACCACATGGCTTCAGTGAGCTTTCCTGGAATATTCACCACTTGGTGTCCCATAATTATATTTCATTGACAAGTCGTTTTTTAAAAACTTTTAGGAAAATCTAGTTTTTTACCTGGGTAAAATGAATGATGCCCAAGCAATGAAGAGTTTTTGAGTGAAGGAGATAGGGTATTGGGAAGACAAACACCAGCCTGTTTTACAATGTTAGAAAATGTAGTTAATACTAAGGATATGCAAACAATAAAGCAGAAATTTTCAATAATGAAATGTCTTATAATAAAGGGACTTTCATCTGTACAATATTGCAAGACATTTTAAATAATTTCTATGGAAAAGCTCATTTTTCCACATCTTCTGTTTTTTGTTGTTCTGTTTTGTTTTATTTGTTAGTCTTTTTGAGACAGAGTCTCACTATGCAGTTCAAGTTGGCCTTGAGTTCACTTTGGATCCCAGGTGGACTCAAAGTGGCATTAATCCTCCTGCCTTGGCCTCCCAAGTGCTGGGATTATAACATATGCACCATCATGCCAGGCTTTTCTTTGGTATTTTAAAAACTCTATTGTCTTCTCCTTCTAAGGTATTGACAAGTCTTGAAATATTTTAGGGTTTCTTTTAGTATTTTAATGTTTCAAAATATTGAAATTTATGGTTGGTCAGTTCTACCTCCTTACAAAGTGTATTGAAAAGGATACTTGAAGTTTAGTCTAATTGTCTAGCAGATTGTGATATTTTTTCAATATTTTAATTTTGTTTACCACTCAATTTATCACTTACTATTACTATTTTAGTCTATCATCAACATTAGGTAATATTTTTCCACTAGTTTGTACTTTCTTTAGTATCTCAGTCACTCTCTCTCTCACACACACACATATACACCCATACACACACATATGCACGCACACACATATGCACAGAAAGATAAGTTCTTTGTGCGCTTTTGTAATTCTATTCTCATGTAATTCTATGGATAATTTCTCTTTGCTAATTTATTTTACTTAGAGTTTCTTTTGAATCTGTGGTTTCATGTTTTTAATTAATTTCATATTTCTCTCAAACCATGACTAACAACAAAACAAAACATCGTTCCCATCCTTTCTTTCTATTTTCTTCACCTGGAAATCTGAAGACAGCCAAAGACGGGCTCAGATTTGATTCTCAATTTCTTAACCCCTCACTCAAATACATATTTTTCTTTATTTCAGTGACTAGCTCTGGGACTCAGGAGTGCTGCATGGCGAGAAGATGGTATGTGTTGGCCAATGTTGTGGTTGTTGTTTCAATACTGTGCATTACTATATAATGCTGGCCCTCTGGATTGGTGCAGTTTTCTGATTTAGGTGAGTTTAATTTATTTGTGTGGATATTAGCTCAACATAAGGTTAAGAACTTGCACAGGTACTGACTGGAACCTTAAACAAATACATAATTATTTCTGTTGTACTCACACTTTTAAACTTTCATTTACATAGTAATAGCCACATGTAACTTGGCAAATACTGTAACATGTTTCATACCTGATGACACCATAGAAAAGATTTCCTGAGATAGTCTACACTACTGAATTATCCTGAGTGATGCTAGGATTTTTATGCTGAAGAATCTTCCATGGTAGACACAAATCCTGGGTTTTCTGATCACTTGAAATGAACTTTACTTTTCATTGTTATTACCTGTGTATTTTTCTAGGCATTTTGATGACCTGTATGAGCTTGAAAGAATATTTTTTTGTCCCCTAAGAAATAGAATAAAAGTAGCTATTTTAATTTCTTTTTATTTGTAAAATGTTTAACCTTTGTAGTTATATGTACTCACAAAATAGTCAGGATTTAAATGTATTATAAGAAAAGGCTAATTCTATCAATCAGCAAAACTATTTTTCAAATTTCAACTATAGCCTGAGAGCTTCTAAAGAAAAATCAGTAGTATTATCTTCAATCTCAGGTAACTGCTTTTAGTGGTGCAGTGTGAACCTTTTAAACAGAAATGTATGCATGCATTCACTTCTGCATGTGTCACATATACTTTTTTATTTTCTTTTTTAAGTTCTTTAAATACTTACTAACTGTATTTTCTTCTGTTATATAGATGTAGCAGTTATTTTTCTGTAATCAGAGTCCATATTCTCTCAATTTTATATTTGCTGTTGTAACATTGCCTTAGGAGATATTCAATGATAGCCCTGCATATTTGTCAATTCATCTCCTCACTGGCACATGTTATACAGCTTGGGGAAAGTTCTAGGCAGTTCTTATTTTAGAAAGCATGAAGTTGTTGCTTTGAGGAAAGTTATTTATTTGTAGTCCAACCAGCAGTTTAAAAGCTGTGTGCTCAGTCCATTTTTATCTCTACTGTCTTTGTGACCACAGGCATAAAGCTCTCAACCTTTCCATACTTCCCTCTCTCTAAGTTCAGAAAAATATAATTGAATCTGTGCCCTTAATATTCCTGGAATGATTATGTGGGGTCACATGAGAAAAGGTAGAAGGAAAAATAGTTTGATATGTTAATGAATGTCAGCTAGCATTTCAAAGACCTAAAATACATAAATCTCTAACTATGCCTATGTGTATTCCACTCGTATGCCCATTTTTATCACAGTTTTCAAAGCTTGAAAAATTATATAGTAATAACCACAAGTATTTTAAACCCAGAGATAGTTTGTTTACATTTCATCCTTGTATATAGTGTAAATAGTAATTGGTTTAACTGCTTAATCATGCATGTTGCCCTACATAAAATCAGATTCTTTTGATTAATTTGTCATTGTTTTTGTTATGTAGCAGGAGGTAAATATTAACAATTTCCAGAGTTTTTTTCCCTGGGTAGTTACAAAGCTATTTTTGATTTATAGCAAACATTAATTTTATTCATGTCTTCTAGATGGCCAACTACACTTTTTAGACTAGCAAATGCCATGCATACTCAACCACTCTAGTATTTTTTTTCCTAAGTAAAATCTCCTACCTATTGTGCAATAAATGAAGCAGCTAAGCTGTAATGAGGTGTTCATTCACTTGCTTGGCTCAAAACAAAATATGCAGTACTATCTTTCTGAAATGTTTCCTGACAAGGTGCTCAAATATCTGGAAACTTGCTTTTTTATTTAAATTATTTTGGCTGCACTATATACATGCATTGTATCTATACTTCTACTGAAGTGAAGGTGAATGTCTTACAGTAAAATGTACTTCTCCCAAAATTATAATCAGAAAATGCAAATCCCCTAGAGGGAGAGAATAAAAGAATATCAGTGGAAAAGACTACACTCTCAATCAAACAATGAGAAAATTGATCACTTGGTTAAGAAGTTTGCCTGAGCATAATTTGGGATGAGAATCCAGATTCCCCCAAAGTAATGTTTACTGTACTGCATTTTGAGATTTTTCTAATTAAAATATATAACATAGATGTCACTTAAAATAGGTGTAAAGCCATCATTACTAAAATTTGAGTAATTCCTTAGTATAAGAAAAGCACTCCCTCACTCTTTTGACAGTTTTTATGAATTTCATTCATTTGGCTCTGGGAGTGGACAGTGATTATAAAAAGATCAGTTGTACATGGAATCATTTCATTTTCCTCCAAAAACTTATTGGTTTCACTGAAATACTTACTTGAAATATTCTTTCCTAAAGCTATTAAACACAAAGGTACTCAGGAGAGAAGAACATTGCAGTCCACCTCAAGGCAAATGGGCCAGGCCACTTCTAAGAGACAGAAACCTAAATTAGGAATGTAGAATTGGACTCCACCTTAACTTCAGATGCAATTTCAGAGACAAAGAAACTTCAGGAAACAGAGCTTAGCTCCACTTGTTAGTTAACTCTGCGCTTTCTGCCCAGATACCCTTGCTGACTCCTAAACCCAGAGTTCTGACTATGGAACATGGACCTCCCTTGCCAGTGTCCCAAATTCTGGATTAATGACTTGGGTGTTTGGTTGCCAAAGACAATGAAACTTGCTCCATTTTTCTCTTCTTTTTCTTTTTTCTCACTTTGGTACTTGGCATCCAAGTCATTACCTTGCACTTTCCACCCAGATTCTTACACTGCTGAGCTATCTTCCTAGCCCTCTCCTTAAATTTTCTCATGGTTGTATTTCTGGTGTCGCCATGGAGCTTCTTTGATCTAACACTAAAACTTCCTGCTTTTAAGGATACAAGGCCTCTGACAGTCTTCAGAATGTTTTATTGAGGAATTAATCACTTAACCCTTCACAGATTATCCCACAGTACTCTGTCCTTAACTATAACATCAAAGTGTCAGAAAAGTTCCTTTGTAAGTTCAGTTATTGTCATTCTGTATTGAAATGTTCTGAACAACATTCATTCTCCCCACTATGGCCACATACATGTAAGAGTTTTTCATTTCCATTCCAAATACCAAAAAGAAGAATGTTTCATCTCCAAAACGTGAGTCTTAGAATAAAATTTTCTCCCAACAACATGTGAATGCTTCATAACAATGTGGTGGCTATGGGTACAACTGCAAAATGGAGATGTTTCAAGTGTTTTCCTTTTTTTTTTTTTTTTTTTTTTTTTTTTTTTTTTTTTTTTTTTTTTTTTTTTTTTTTTTTTTTTTTTTTTTTTTTTTTTT
>PVKA01043518.1:0-16714 GCA_004027165.1 Ctenomys sociabilis
ATATATATATATATATATATATATATATGGGGGGTTGGATGCTAAAAGACTGTACATGTGGCTCTGAGTTAAACTTTTTTATTAAGAAAAAGAATGAAATTTAAATAAAGATCTAATATTAGAAGGGATTTCCACACATTGATGTTAATTTCCTGATAATGAGAGTTATATTGTACTTACATAGAAAAATGCCACTATTTATAGACAGTGCAGAACGATAGGACAGCTCCTCGGGTGTTTAATTTCTAGACTGAGGCCAGAATTTTCGGGAAGTTTAAACATTATTTCAAAATAAAATAACTTAAGAAAACCTAATGGCTGTAGATTGACTTGGGGGTCTTTTCCACAGACATTTTGAGCATGCTCATTTTAGGTTTCTAGTTCAGGGTCTTCACTCACAGTTGACCGCACTCATAGTTCACATCACTCAGTTCTCCCCACCTCCTTCCTAAACATCACCAAACATCTACTAAATGCCATACTACTGACAGCAGTCAACAGAGACAGCGCTTCTGTCTCAAGAAATTTAGATGAAGTTATACGGAAAAACATTAGCCATGCACATAAATAACATAAAATTCCAAAGAACAACCTGAAGAGTAAATAGAAAAAAGTAAGGAAAAAAAAAGCTCAACTGTAAAATACGGAGTTAACTAATGCCGAGATGGATGCTGTGGAAATATTCTTGACTATTTAACAAAACTGTACACTAATGTAGGGTTCCAAACAAGTTCAATTTATGTTAGAAGGTAGTTAAAAATCCTCATTTCTATGGAAGACACAGATGGGGAGAATAAAACAGATACAGTACCTGCTACTAAACCTAAGTACCATACAAGTTATTACAGAGTACGACTGCCACCTAGTGGTTATTTGAGCACCTCTTTTTCAAATACTGAACAGCTGAAGAGTACATAACAGACATTAATTATAGTGATATAATTTTTGCAATCTTTCATTTATTACTCCACTACAGGGACATAAATGTTTAAATGCAGCACTTAAGAAGCAGCCCAGCCTTCACAAGGTAGAAAAAATAAGGATTATAAGTGTTATAAAACTGATTAACCTTAAGATCATATGTTTATGAGAAAACCAAGCATTTAATAAAATCACCTTTAAAAATCTCAAAAGAACAACTAGAAATACAAAAGGAATGATTAGTCTGTCACTTTGGAGAAGAGGGATATATATATACACATATATATTATAATTTTTAAACTTTTTTTCTAGACTCCAACACTTACAAGTCCTCAGCCATAGGAGATGGGGAGATAGCTCAGTAACAAGCACTTGCCTAGCAAGCGCAAGGGCCTGAGTTCAGTCCCTGGTTCCACAAAAAAAAAAAAAAGTCTCCAGCCATAAAGCCCCAATTCAAAAAACAAGAAACATTTACAGACAATAAGCTATTCTCCTAACAATACATTTCAACTGTGTATGACCTTAAAAAATCCAACTCATGAAATTTTCACTACAAGTAATTTCTTTATCCATCAGTACCATCTCTGCATCCTGAATCTAACGACCTGAATATTAACTGTACACCTTAGCTACAACTGCTTGCAGTGTTGAGTTACAGTATACAAAAATACTGATCCCTTTCTCTTCCTAGCTCTACTGATAAGATGGGAGTAATATTTGCTTTTTGTGGTATTAACCTAACAAAATGAAGGACAGAATTTCATAAAAAATTATATCTACCTAAGCAGCTCATTCCACTGTTTGTACTAACCTTCTGGTTAAATATTTACAAGTAGCTAAAATAACTTAAATGAAAACTCACAACAACTTCCTGTTAAGAATCTGGGAGAAATCACTACCAAACTTAAGGCACATGGAACAACACTGAGAAATATTCAATATATAGTCTGTTTTTCTCTGGAGTTTTTGTATTTAACATTTCAGAGTCTACTCTTCACTATCCTTAAGTCCCTTAAAGAATAAAAATTAAATAACAAAGCAAACAAAAGGCATAAAACTCCAACCCTATCAATATACAAATTTTAAATAGGTTAAAATTAAAAGATATACATTGATCAACAAAGAATCTTCATTTACAAAAATCAAAGCACCTGCCTGACAAGCACAAGGTCCTGAGTTTGATTCCTTGTACAAACTAAAATAAAATATATAAGGAAATTGAAAACAAAATTAAATAAAAATAATTACAGCAAAAGATAAAGAACAAGATAAACACAATTACACTATAATAGAATGTAAAAAGCTACAAATGTCTGTTGCAACTAACAAATACTACATTAAAATATGGGAAAACATTTTTAAAAATAAAAGTTTGAAGTAAATTGAACTGAAAAACTTAAAATATTTCAAGTCTCACACAGAAAGAGAAGGCAAAATATAATGAAAACTGGACAATGAAGTGTTTGTCTATAATTTAATTTGGTTTATAGATAAATGTCATCTAAATTAAAGATATGCTTCCACCAAGGTTGACAACTGGTCAAAATGTCAAAATTTGTTTGAGAAATATAATGTATATTGCTGTTTATGTATTACTTAATGAGTCTTTCATTGCTGAAATTTAATGTTAAGAATTAAGATTATGTTTTCATAATTTGTCAAAAATTTGTTAATATAATTAAACAAAAATCCCTTAGGGTGCGGAGACATTGTTGGACAGGATTCTAACAATGAATAAAAAAAGCAGCTGCCTGGAAGAACAGTAACCAGTTTTTGTTGATTAATAAGGAGTCCTAACAATCTCTATAGCCTTATAGGAAACACTGATAAATATTGTTTAAAATATTGTGCTACGTTTACATTGGTCATCATCTAAGGTTAATTTTTCAAAAACTAAGATAATAAGGTTTTCCGATTAAAAGGTACTCTTAAACAGAACTAAAAATAATGACAATTTGCTGTTACCAATCTCATGGTGTTTTACATGCATTCATACCCTCCAAATGCATAGTATTCTAAAATGTAAAACAGATTATTTATACTGATAGATATTTTCTTTCAGACTTAGACATCTGTCTCTCTAGCACTATAGATATTTTTAATAGGAAATTCATGTGAAGCCAACATGAGGTCATCAGTCAAATGATAATATTTTAACAAAAACTTACATGATGTGTATGCTATATATGTGTGACTACATTCAGAGATATTTACATATTAAACAGCTCAAGTAATATTATAAGTTTCTTCAATTATTCTATTAAAAGATAACAAGTTAGGTGAAAGCTTATGTAGTAGGTGGAGATGACTGACTAAAAAGGCTATTCTATTCCAAGATGGAGATTTCAATGTGCTATAAAATGTCATCACAACTACTGTACTACAATAATATGCATGGCTTTTGATTTCAAATTTTCTCTACAAAACTATGTAACTGTTGGCAGTTAACATCCTACATGTATTCAACTACTAGAATACCCATGATTGGTAACAAGTAACAGTTCTCTGGCTATACCTTATATTCCAAGGTGCTTAATACTCAGATAAACTTGTAATAATTTAAGACCATTGCTCTCACCCTAATCTGATGTCATTAAACTTTTCTTCTGGATGTTCAACAACTGAGGTTTGGAGATCAAAAGTTAGAAAGACAAATGGGCTAAGATGGGTTAGCCAATATTTTGGCTCCAGTCCTCCTAGGCCAATGAGGACCAAACATAAAAATAAAAATACCTCTGCTGCAACCTCCTGTAACTCAATTGGGTCCCTGATCTTCTGATAAAGGAGAATTTGAGGCCACAAGGGAAAGTAGTTCTATAATGTAAGTGTGACTAAGGATAGTTACCAGAAAAACAAGTTTCCAAGGTTTCACAGAAAACAGCTTGGTCAAGCAATGGCCATTATTCATACTTATGGCTGACACTGACAGAAATACTGTAAGGCACTGTGTTTGGTTCCAACATAAATCCTGAGGAGATTAAACTGACGTTGACACATAGCACAGAGTTAATTTTAATTAATACAGGTCTCACTTTAAATTGGCACTGAACATACAGCATGTAAGTATAAACACAAGATGTATGAAACTACAACCAGTCTTCCCTAACTACAGTTAGGGAGAGCTCTTCTGAGGAAAGTACTATCAACAGCTAAGTTAGTGACACAAGTTTTACAAACAATTAGACATGGCTCACTAACAAAAAGGAAAACCAAATAAATAAATAATGTAGAATGGCCCAGTATAGTTAATAACTTGGCAACAAGGGTATGTCTGTAGATTAACAAGACATAAAAATACCATGTGGATGTATCCTGAAACAGACCACTATATAGAGAAGAGATCTTCAAATCTCTGAAGTCTACTGCCACCAGACCCATCTTGGATTCCACAATGGACTGATTATACAAACACACTTGCTGTTACTTGTTCTGCCTAAGGTTTAGGTCACTTGCCTAGAGATGGATAGTTTGTAATGGTGGGAAAAGCCATGAAAACTCAGAGGACTGCACATGGCTAATATATACCATTGTTTAATTGGATCTCCTGCTTAATTTCCTTGATTACCAGCATGATTGGCCCCATTCCAATAGTAACTGTCCTCCTAACTTTGGGACTCTGCCTCATTCAGCGTATTAAGAAAAAAAAAAAAAAAAAAAAAGGTTACAGACTATAGTACAGATGTTGGACTTACAGGAACCAAGTGTGTGAGATGGAAAATAGGATAAAGGACCATACATGTCCTAAAAAAGGAAAATATGTCTCCTTCTGTCATATGTTTGAAATATGTCATATGCTTCTTTTATAATTCCATTTTAAAAGTCACTTAAGTTCACTTATTCCTCGCCATACAACTAACCATAAACCCACTGAGGAAAAAAAAGTCATAGATAAAAACAAATTGAGCAGTAAGGTAAATGTCAAATCACAATATTCTATGACCAGCAGATAGTCAACAGTGCTGGGGAAATGCAAACCTTGTTATATTCTTGTAAAATTCCTGAGATTAAGATAATATGGTGATGTGCTTACTATGGAAACCTAAAAAGAATAGAAGCTGAAGTTACAGTCCAAACTGGCACCAAGATTTTGTTTTCCTGACTTGGCATCAGAATATCAATCGCTGTCTTTCAATAAAGCTTCTTTGTCTGTACACGTTCATTCTCTCTCTCATGGGTGCTTTCCTCAGTCATCCGTAATAAAACCATAAAAGAAAACAACTTCTAAACAAGAATGATATACACATAAGGAAACTAATGACCAATGCTCCACAAAATTATCAAGGATATCTGGGAAAGAAACAATGAAGCTAACAATGACAATAACCCAACAGAATATATACACTACTTAGAGTGATCAGGTAGGTACAAAGGAAACAGGAAACTAGCTACAGGAAAATAAGGCAGTGACAGTAACAAGTAATAACTCTAATAACTTTCTTGTCAGTAATAAGTCTGTTATCAGTTAAGAAGCAGTAACTTATTAATAGTTCTCAATGTGAATGATCTCAATTTCCCAATCAAGATACAAACTCAGAATGGACCAAGAAACAAAACACAACTTTATATTGTATATTAGAAACACATGTAACCCAAAAAGAAACTCACAGGCTAAAAATGAAAGAACAAAAACAATATTCCATGCAACAGGAACATAAAACAAGCAGGTGTAACTATCTTCTATTCAGATAAAATTGTCTTTAAGCCAAACTGATCAAAACAGGCAATACAGTCAATACATACTGGTTAAGAGAAGAATCCAAGATGAAGAGATAACTGTATTAACATATGCACCAAACAATGGCACACCTAACTTCATAAAGTAGGCATAACTGGACATAAAAGAACAAATGAACATGAACACAATTATAGTGGGGAACCTTAATGCCACACTGCTACAGATCAACTATACAACAACAACAAAAAAAAAAAAATCAATAAAGAAATATCATAGTTAAATAAAACCTTTTAACAAAGAATTTAACCAACAACAGAATCACATCCTTCTCAGCAACACATGGAACTTTCTGTAAAAAAGACCATGTACTAGGTAATTAAGCAAGTTTAAGTAAATGTAAAAGAACTGAAATTACACTCTGTTTTTTAAGATCATAGTGCAATAAAGTTAGAAATCAATGACACAGAAAATGCAGAAATGATAAATGTTAACACTGAACTAAACAATACACACTTAAAAAAAACAATGGGTATAGAAAGAAATAAGTTTCTAAAAGCAAGGGTTAACACCAATAGAGCATACCAGAATTTATGGAAAACAATGAAAGCAGTACTAAGAGAAGTTTCCTAGCTGTGAATGCCCACATCAGAAAAACTGAGCAAGCCAAAATAAGTAACTTAACAATACAACTCAAGTTTCTAATAAAAGAAGAACACTTCAAATCCACAGCTAATACAAGAAAGGAAATCATACAGAGCAGAGTGAAAATCAATGAAATTGAAACTAAAAGAATTACCAAAAAAAAAAAAAAAAAAAAATCAATGATCTAATGAGTTGGCTGTTCAAAAGAATAAATAAAATTGACAAACCATTGGACAATCTAACAAGAAAAAAAGAGAAATATTTCAAATCAAGTCAATGGGAAATGAATGGAGAAATCATGACAGATTCTGCCAAACTATTTTTTAAAAAATTATTAACTATTTTCATAAACCTGGTACACAAATACACTGGACAATCTTGGGCAACAAGAGCAGAGCACAAGGCATTACAATCTCAGATTTGAAGTTATATTACAACTTCAATAATTACAACTACAACTTTACATTTAAAACTTTGAAGTTATAGTATCAGAATTCAGCCTATTACATATGAATTATCAGAATTAAATCAAGAAATTTTTAAAACCTTGAATAATTCAGTAATAGCCAATGTAATTGAAGCAGTAACTAAAAAGCTTACCAGCTAAGAAAAGCCCAGGATTTACTGATTAATTATATCAACATTTTATGGAAGATCTAATTCCTCAAACTGAAGTTATTCCTGGCAACAAGCATTTCCCTAATTCTAAAACCAGACAACTACAAAAAAGAACTTCTCTCTAATGAACATAGATGCAAAAATCCTCAATAAGATACAAAATGAAACAAATCTTCAAAAACATCACACACCATGACCAAGTAGGCTTTGTCACAGGGATGCAAGGATGGTTCAACATGTGAAAATCAATAAATGCAATTCATCACATAAATAGAAGGCCAGAAATCACATAATCATCTCAATAGTCCCTGAAAAATCCTTTGAAAGAAATCTAACGTTTATTCATTATAAAAACCTTTTAAAAATAGTACTTTATTTTAGTATGATAAGAGCTATTTATGACCTACCATTAGTAAAAATCAAACTTTGGAAAACTGAAATGTCCCCTCTAAAATCAGGAATAATAAACAGACGGTATATGATATCCATCCAACTTCAGCCACACTTTGATCCATCAGCTTCTGGAGTGACAAGAGCAAGACTTTCAGTCCACTGTCTCCTCAGAGTTGTCTTCAGGGGAATTGACTTATCCAGGTAGCCTTTCCACCATGTCTTCAGGAGAACTGGCTTATCCAGGTAGCCTTTCCATCATTCGTGCACTGCAGACTGAGGACAGTTTTAGGGAGTATTTCATGTTGGGCTCCGAAAAAATCTCATCCTTCTTTTTTGTTTTCCTTCTGCTGTGAGGAGTCCACATTCCTTCTACATTATATGAACACAGTGGCAAAGGCGTATCATGAGTCAGTATAGATACCTATTTCCCTTTTGCCCAGTGGAGAGTTTATATTAAGGCCTACAGTTCAGATTGATGAGGACACCAGTTTGGAAGAAGAGGTCCAGCTAGGAGAACCTCTTCCATAATAACAACTACATAGCTGGCCTAGAATTTCCTATCCTTGTCTGAGCTACTTCCATCTGTAATCAAGGTATACTCAGCATCAGATAAGAGTTTCATCTGCAAAATGGAACAGCAGACAAAAAGCTGATCAACCAAAGCTAGACAGTTATGGTCAGAGGAACAAGATGGGGAGTGGGGAGGAAGGTGGCAGGTATTAGAGGCTTGGTCGGTGAAAAGATGACCTGAGGATTTTGCATGACTGCCTTGGTAATAGGTGACATGCTGTTGGAGAATCAGCACTGTCTATAGTTATTCAGGAGGTCTAATACTGCACCTGGATGGTGGCACCTCAGCCTATGATAAGATTTTCAGCTTTTTTGATCACAAAGACAATAGCAGGCAGAGGATAAAAACAAGGAGGGCAACTCGTTAACAACTGGATCTAAATGTTTTAACAGCTAGGCTACTGGGCGCTACTAGGGGCTGACAATCTTAAGCATCTTTGAAGCTAATACCAATATTTATCAATGAACAATTTGAATGGGTGAGTTACATACAGAATTCCCAAAACTAGGGCTATCAAAAGGGCCTTGTTAAGGTCTTTAAAGGCTTTTTCTTATTTTGGGTTTTAGCCAACTGTCAGTCTGTTCTAGACAAACCACAATGTGGAGGGCTTACATTTTTCTGTGACCTCAAGGATTCAGATTTGTAGAAGCCAACAGTTTCAAAGAGTTTGCAGAGCTGTTTTTTCTTTCTTTCTTATTTTGGGACCAGGAACAAGCAGATGATCTCATTTTTATTCCAAGAGCATGATGCCCCTGATTTCAGTCAAATTCCAGATAATCTGACTTTTGCTTGCAGATCCGTCCGTTTCTAGGATAGTTTGTAGTCAGTTTTAGAAGATGTTGCAACAGAGCTTTTGTGATTTTCGCACAGGTAGCATAGGTGTCCTTAGCCAGAAGAAGCTAATCAACATATTGGAGGAGGGTGCAGTGATATTCTGTGCTTAAAAATCAGCTTTGAGGGCTTCTCCAGAGAGAGTAAGCGTTTTAAATCCTTTAGGATATTTGACAGTCTATGATATTTTGCAGTTCATCCCTGATGTGTAGCTGAATTTCTAGTGCATCATCTCATGGCATGGAGTACTATCTAATGCAGGTGGGGGTTATGCCAGGATGGCTTCACAATCAGGGTATAGTAGTTGATGGTCCAAACTCAGGTAAAGAGAGTTTTGAAAATTTGGGGGTTGGCTTTATTGGCAAGTGGCCATCAATAGCCATATTCCTTCTCAGGGGACCATGACAGCAAGCAGGAAACATGATTATGGACATGGAGGGACAGAGAAGACTGTCCCACAAGTATGACAGTGCCCCCTAACTTAGGATTGCTCTCCCCAGGCACAGGATTGGATATTCCAGAAAATATTATAGTCAAGTGTAATTTGATATCTCCCAGGTTATAAAAATGTAATAGGCAGAAGGAGTGAGAGGCAGGAGACCCAATTGTGCCTGTGACAGTAACCTTTTTCTGGCAGAGGAGCAATGTTTTGTCCTGGGTTGCCCCCCCCCCCTTAGGGAACATGAGTTCCCTGTGATCCACCTGAAGAAAGGAGCCCAGTCTGTCCTAGTCTGAGCCCATCAGACCAATGAAAGGGTTGTCATCTGATCTAGGTTGAAGCTTTTGACAATTTTTATCTTTTAGTCTGAATAGATATTCAACTTTCTAGTGCCTGTAGGTAGCTCATCTTCCACACTGGTCCTTGACTGGAGGTATGGTCTTCTGTCTGGATTTTCTTATGGTAACACCAGGTACTTCTTGTGCAATAAAGGCTGCATCTACCATCTGTAGATTTTCTGAGGCCTCAGGGGTCAAATGGAATTCAGACCCTGTAGGACTTACCAAGTCTTTCATCAAAGTCTGAAGGTCTTTTATCAGGCTACTGGATAACAGGGGTAACTACTAACATGTTGATGGGCTTTTTACTGCACCCCTCCTTGCCTTTAAGAAGTGCCTGGTGGCATCTGTGGATTGTATTGTTTCTCCCTGATGTATTGTAATCCCAGGTGAGCCATCCATTGGAAAAGGCTGAAGCTACCCATGTACCAGGGCTGATAGTGAGAGCAGCGACTTCTCCCTTCAATCAGTTCTCAAGCTTTTGTTAAAATTCGGCAGCAATCATCAGTGTTGAGCAAAGTCAGAAAGAGTTGCTGACAGTCAGACCAAGTTAGACAATGCCATCTAACCAAGATAGGCATGTAAAGGCAGCTACAAAACAGAAGGCTCCAGTAGAAAGGGCCTTAGTAATGGAACACATGTCTGACTGGATGCTCGAGTTGGGGGTGGAGAGGCAGGCCAACATGGTATCAAATGAACTAGTGGAGGGCTGGCAATAGAAGGACTAGTGACTGGAACCAAGCCAAGTGGCAGGGCGTAGAGGAACACAGGGGAGAGCTAGCCCAATGGAACTGTAGGTTCTGGCATCAGCTTCAGTGACCAATAAGGAATGATACATCTGACGAGAAGAAGTCCCACAGAAGAACAGATCTTCTGATCAGGAAGTCTTGTACAAGAAGAGAGCCAATTTAGTTTCATTTTAACTCTGTAATCACCAGAAGAAGCATTTAAAAAAAAAAAAAAAATTTAAGGATATATTCCAGAACTTTAAGTCTGACTAAAGTTCCTATCACCCTGTGGTATGCCCTTGAATGCTAGCACACAGATAAAGGGTAAGGGTTCCTTAGAGAGAGACCATTCAAATGTCCACCTAGTCAGCTGCCTCTTGGCTATATTGGGACAGTCTGTACTATGGAAAAGTGTCAGTAAGTTCTCCATTCTTCCTTTGTATTCATGTCCACAGAACCACAGAATGGGCCCAATCAAGCTCCATATCTCTCAGGAGAGATATGGAGCAAAGCCTTTTACTGTGGAGCATTGATGGAACAGCCTACTGCTTTTGCCGTCCATTATTAGCAGTTACACAGGCATTCAATTCAACAGATATTCAGAGGTTAAACATCCTGCACAGGTGGTCTCATGTACCACTAGCACATCTGATGATCAGCCTCCACATCTGCCCAGATCTGGGCAGAACTAACACACTGACAGACTTACAGGGGCCCCCCATGGGGTCTTACCTTATCCAAAGACCTAATCCAACTGTACTCTTTCCCCCTCTTTGGATCCAATTAGCGCTTTTAGCGCCAAGCAGGGACCTCTTGTCCCAGCCTTGTGAATAGACTCCAAAAAGGTCTGAAAGGTGTGCTTTCCCAACATGGAACCTGGAGAGGTCCCTGCACCAGATGGCAGGTGTCAGGTGGTAACCTAAGCAGTCAGCATGGTCTTGCCAGTTAGGAAACCAAAAAATGTAACAGAAAACAGACCAAACATGGGAAGAACAGCACTAAGGAGGATTAGGGGGGAGTTTATTACACCAGGAGGCTTCTGACTAGGATCTCTCTGCAAAGAGTCAGAGCCCTGCCCAGCAGGGTTTCAGAGCATTTATGTAGGCAGATTTGGCACATATGAGTGGAGTGTTAAGTAATGGTATGAATTCCTCAAGGAGCAGGAAACATCTTAAATTACACTGTAAGCCCATCTATTTTACAAGAGCAGTAGAGACAGGGATTGCACAAAGGAAGAAATGTTCTATTATTGGGCCAGTAAGATATATCCACTTAGTCTTGGCAGGCACCCTGGGCAAGCTTTTATTTAAAATTTTAAGAGCTGGCAAGACAGCTCAGTGGACTAAGCTATCTGCTTAGGCAAGTGCAGGGACCAGGATTTGATCCCCAGCAACACATGCTGCACTGCCCTGCCTTTGGAACACTGAGCCACCCAAACCAGGCATGATGGAGCAGTCCTGTAATCCCAGCACTGGGGAGGCTGAAAACAGGAGAATTACTATGAGTGTGAGCTGCATAGGAGTCCCTGTAACAAATACATAAAAAAGACAAATATAAAATAATAATAATAATAATAATTTCCCCTTCAAAAGGACTAACATCTCAAGTATACAAAGAGCTTTAAAAAAAAAACCCAAAATAAAAGGCCTAATTAAAAAATGAGTAATTGGAAATGAACAGATACTTCTCAGCAGAAGTATAAATGGCCAAATATATTTTAAAAATTCTACCATCTCTGGACATCAGAAAAAAAAAAAATTAAAACAAAACTGAAATACTACTTTAGGAAGAATGGCTATCATTAAGAGATCAAATAATGAAATAGAAAGGCCGCAAGGTCAGCCAACATTTTGGACCTAGACTTTCAAGGTCAGTAAAGACTCAGGACATAGGAGAACCTGTACTGTAACATCATGGAACTCAGTTGTATCCCAAATTTTCTGATCAAGGAGATTATGGAGCCACAGAGCAAGGAGATCAATGATCTATAGTGTACCTGTGGAGACTCACATGGAGATAAAACTTTCTCTCAGGCTCTCACAGAGAGAAAATGGGTCAAGCAATGGACGTGACTCATCCACATGGATGACACAGACAAAGGATCTACAGAGTGAGGTACAGGATTACAAGAAACCCTGAGGGGACTTCACTGACCTCATCAGAAACAAAAGTTACACTTCTTGTTAGATAGGTCTTGCTTTATCTTGGTCTTAACCATCCAGCAGCAAAGTATAAAAATAAAGTATATAAAGTGGGGCCATAATAATAAATTGAGCCGTAAATGGCTACAGTCAACAACTTCTTCAGATAACTATTATTGTGGAATGCTGGACTGTGTTGTATTGTGTCACCAAGTTCAGGCATCTATAATGGTTTAATGACAATGGAGTGCCCATCTTTGACAGGTCTTGACAAAAAAAAGGGGGTATACAAAGGAAGAACCATGATGTGCTTGTATAAACAGTATAGTTAGGACAAATATGCAGTACTTCTGCATAATTCTATGAGAAGCAAGTTTAGCACTAATAGAAGTTGGACAAGATATTATGTCAGCTTCTAGTACTATGGACAACCACTAGGAAGATAACAAGGTAGAAAGTATTAATTATTGAAACTGTTATAATTTAGCTTTAAAAAAATAAGTATAAAGCTACATTATCTTAATTCATTGATTAGAGACATCTGCCCTAATAGTATCTGTAAGTAGAATATCATGTATGCACCTTGTACAACAACAAGCCATTACAAAAACAATTTTCAATATAAAAAAATAAAATAAAATAAATAAAGCAAGTAGGTCTGTGCAATGGCTTGCCTAGATGTCTCCCCCCACAAAAAAAGAAAAAAACAAAATTGATCTAACAATTAAGCATTAACTGATCAACCAATTTCTAAACTAAGCTGATCATTTTCTGAGCAACAGCCAAAAGAGAGCAACACATGTATTGTTTCCCATGTTTCGTTAGAAGTGAGTCAGATAAACAGAGCAAAAGAATTACAAATGTGAAATGTTTAACAAGTACTTCAATCTATTTCTCAACAACACTTTAAAACTCTTTGGTAAAAGAATGAACTCAGCTGCAACCAGTTAACAACTAAGATTAGAATTAAGTTGAATTCCAACTCAACAGAAAATTCCAAAATAAATTCAAATGAATAAAATCAAACAAACAGTGAAGGCATGCTATCAAACGCATTTCAAAAAGGCTGAACACTTCTACCAGCACTGCACTACCCATTTTCCCCAGTCTTCAGAAACAAATCACATTCAAAACGTGCTACTTTAAGGAATTCATGGCAAAGCAATAAGAAGCGTATATGAAAATCAATTACGTAGTTAACAAAAAACTTAGCTTATAATTTTGATGTCAAAAACATCTTTACCTATTTTTTCACTTAAGCAATTTTACTGTACCTAAATAAAATACTATAGAGATTATTAATGATATTATTTAATAATAATGGTGTAAGAAAGTTTTTATTGTGGGGTGAAAAATAGTGTTAAAAATGAATCTCCATACTTAATCCCAAATCTATAAAAGAATAAAATTTACTTTTAAAATCATGTGAATACAAAAAAGCTGTAAAGGTTAATTAAAGTGTGAAACACTTTTTTGGATTTTTTGCTTTTCTTCCTAACTGTTCCATTTACCAAACTGCTCATATTAAAGATCCACAATTTTATAATCAGAAAAAGCTGCTTTTATAGTTTGTCTCAAGATGAATACATTCCAATTTTATCAATTTGTAACTAAATAATTATACACATTTATGAACAGTAATGTTCATGTCAACAATATTTAAAGTAGAAAGTGATTAGAAACAATCTGAATATAAGAAAAAGAAAGATCTGAATAAACAAGTTACAGTGCCTTCACAGGATATTCATTAACTGTTTCAGAGGAATATTTAAGGAGCAAAAAATTAATATACTGTTTAATTAAAATATATAATATGAAGGGCCGGTGATACAGTTCAGTGGACTAAGTACTTGCTTAGGTAAATGCAAGGGCCAGGGTTCAATCCCTGGTACCCTATGCTGTGCTGGCCCCACCCTCAGGCAAGCTGAGCCAGTGATGGAGTTCAGACTTGCTGGCACATGCCTATAATCCCAGCCCAAAGAGGCAGAAATCAGGAGAAGCACTATGAGTCAGAGCTGCAAAGTGGGACCCTGCACACACAAAAAAAATTAAAAATAAAACTTTTAAGGGTCGGCCAAATAGCTCAGTGGATTAAAGCATCTATAAGCAGGCTTAGGGGCTGGGGATTCAATCCTTGAGCCTGCCTTGTCGGCCCCACCCCTGGGGCATGCTGAGAGAGCAATTGAGACTGGGCAGGGTGGTACAAGCCTGTAATCCCAACTCTTGGGAGGCTGTAAACAGAAGGTTCACTACGATCACTATATAATATATATATAATAGAGAGAGAACATGAAATGCACAGTTAACAGCTGTATTTTATAATTGTGTATGTATAAATTACATACAGCATTATAAAAAAGGATGTTATGAAACAAAAATGTTAAATTCATTATCTCTGGATGGTGGTTTTTCTTTTATTTTATTTCAATGATTTTAATTTTGTTCTTAACACCATTCTGTCTTTCAAGTTCTCTACAAAGCAAGTTTGGGATATGTGACATACATACAAGAATATCCAAAGGAGAAAGAAAAGGAGAAAAAGAAGCTTAAAAATATAGCAGCCATCTGTTCTGTTGATTTAAGTTTGTCTTAGTTAAAACATTTTATTCATATTTAAATTTCAAATGACACTAAAGGAAGAGATTATTTAATTTCCCATGCATACTTCTAATTTAAAATTGTAAATCTTCAATAAGTTTAAAATGTATGAGCACTATATTTTAAAGTGAGTATACTTCATAAAATGTATCTTTATTATTACATCAACAAGTCTTAATATGCCCCTAATAAGCACTCAAAATATAACATTATATTTACTTCATTCTTTTCTTAACTATGTTTACACACAACTACAAGCTAAATAAGGAAAACATTAGGTATCCCTACTTATTTTGTTAATATTATAGTGAATTTCAATTTATTTTTGAAGTTATATGAAGGCTTAAGTTCAGCACACAAATGTTTGTAAGAAAAAACCACATTCAACCATTAATAGTAGTTATATACTAAAAACCACAAAAAGATATATATTCCTATCACTCAAGATAAATCAAAATTACTGAAGCTTACACTATATATATTTAATAAGACTAAATCATTTAATAATTAAATAACCAAACATTTAAAAATCTTTTGACTGTTTATACTAAGCCAGATGTTCTGCTACCTAATCTTCCTAAAATTACTTCCTAAGTGACTCTGACTAAAGCGTTTATCCCATACATGTGAAGTAATTCGAGAGTATACTATTTCCTGTGTTCCACATAAATAATGACAGCTGGGAATAACCTCTTCAAATCTTAAAAGCTTTCATTATTAGAAATGCCCCCTTAAAGAGCATTATTATATTATTAACATCATGCTATTAACAACTTAGAGAAATTACTTAAAGCACATATAGCATTTCATGTCTCTGTTGCTAAAAGCTTTTCAATTTTTAAAATGACTGAGACCATTTAAGATTCTATAACTTGTTACATATTTTCTTCTCAATATCCAATGTAAGTTTTTTTTCTATGCCACAAAAATATTTAATGCAACAATCTGTTATTAGCAGGATAACTTGCAATGTGATATTTCAATTTTAAATTGCTTTTTTTTTTTTTTTTTTTTTTGCAGAACTGGGAACTGAACTCAGGCCCTGGCGTTTACCTGGGAAGCACTTATTCCACTGAGTCATGTCCCTGGCCCCCAAATTGCTGATATTAAGTTCATACAATTATAATGTCTTCCACAGATATATTTGACTATGAAGACAGATGCCAAACAACCTTCAGTGTTGTTCTTAATAAAATACTAAGTGGAAAAGTCTGAAATGAAGGTATGTATCTATGATTTTTCCTGATATAATAATTGTTTTTAAATAATATCCTGAGTAAAGCAGTTCAGAAAACAATGAAACAAAAAGTTGCTTCTTTGAAAATGATAATAAAATTGATAAAATTATAGCTAGGTTAATAAAGAATGAGACAAAAGACAAAAACTAGCAATATCCTAAACAAAGTAGGGAATGTCACTATACACACTGTAGACATCACAACAGCAATGAAAAATAGTACAAATAACGTATTCACAAATTTAAAAATAAATGAATTCCTAAAAAGCATAAATTACAACTCATTCAAACTAAAAGAGGTAACTTACATACCCTAGTATTATTAAAATTGATTTTTCATTTTAAAAGCCTACCAACAAAGGAGAAATTTCACATTTTACTATTTAAATAGTAATAGTTTAATTTTAAATCTAGGCTCACATGATTTCACTGGAGACTATTACTAAGCAGGTTAAGAATTAACACCAAGTACACACAAAGAGTTTCAGAAAATAAGGGGGGGATACAACACTTTTAGGTCAGCATTATCGTAACTCCAAGAAATAAGGAGAAAAGGGGGAGGAGGGGAGTGAACACACTACA
>PVKA01043519.1:0-16714 GCA_004027165.1 Ctenomys sociabilis
AGATTTTACAGACCAATCACAATCATACACGTGTTCAGATGTCATTGGTAGGATCATAAAAACGGCGGGCTTTTCCCTGGATAGGAGGAGCCCAGGCACGGCAACAAGAACCAGAAGCCGGATGTAAGCGCCATCTTGGCAGACACGATGGGCGGGGGAGCGAGGAGCGGTCGCCATCTTGGAATGGCTCCCGACACTTACACAAAGTCAATCTCTTTCTTTAGTGCAGATATCAGACAACAATTATTTTAAAAAGGAATCTGACCCAGCCATGAGGACTTACATTTTTTGGCTGATTATTCTAGATTCAGGAGCTCTCATTGGCCAGTCTGGATTTAACACCTGTTTTGATGGCTTGAAGGAGCAACTTGAAGTAATAGCATTAAAGTTTAAAGAACGGGTAGCTCCTAAAATAAAAGGAAACTGGAAAAAATTAGAAAGCATGAATCATAAAAGCACTTGAAATTCATTGTAAGTGATTTAATCAGTTTGTAACACATTTTATAGATAGATAATGGAGGATAGGTAAGTGATAGACAAATATATAAATAGGTAGACAGACAGAGCAAACATCTCATCATGGTAGATATTGCCAAATTCAGTTCCTTTGTGTGGTCACTCTCATAATGTCATGTTTCACTAGGGGTGGCAGAGGTTGACATCAGCAACCCATAAACTTAGAAGAGGGTCCTCTTATTTGATACTTTGTAATGATATCAAAACTATAAGAAGTGTATGATTTTGAAGCTGGGGAAATCAAATGAGCATACCCACCAGAATGGATTCATGGAGAGAACTGAAGTACCACCTCCTTTTGATTACAGGGAAGAGCTTTGACCCTGTCTTGAAAGTGGGACTTTACATAGCTGAAATGCACAGTGGCTCCATAATACATGGAGCCCATGGTTAGAGCCCAGTGCAGCATGCCTTGGACTTTAAGATAAATTTTCCAAGAACAGATATTTTCTGTTCAGATTTCATCAGCAAAATACTCTTAGAAAAATCAAATTCTGACAAAAACTGCTATAAGAAAGTGTGGAAACAAGACATACAAATGGACCACAAGTGGATGAAAAAATTCTCAGATCTACTGTCATACTGGAAATGCAAATTAGAACCAAAATAAGGGGCTAGGGAGACAGCAGGCTGGTCTAAATGCCTGCCAGTTAAGCGCAACAGCATGAGTCCCATCCTTGGTACCATACTGTGCTGGCCCCTGAAAGCAGATGTGGTGGTGCACTCCTGTAATTCCAGAGCTGGGAAAGCTGCAACAGGAGGATCTCTGTGAGTCTGAGCTGTGTAGCAAGGTCCTGTACCAAATAAATATTTTAATAAAATAAAACCAAAAGGTGTCATCTCATACCTTGTTAGAATTTTCTTTTTCAAAAAGAGCAAATATATCAATTGTTGGTATGAACAGAGAGGAAAGGGGATCCTTGTATACTATTAGAAAAGTGTCAATTGCTATAGGTTTTATGGAAAGTAGTATTGAAGTTCCTTTAAGAAATACAAGCACACGTGTGCACAGAATGCCCAGAAAATTTATTACTGGATATGTAAGGAAAGAAATTACATATGCTGAAAATCGTATCTTTACTTGCTCAATCACTGCATCATTATTCAGAATAGTCAAGGTATAGAATCAACCTAAGTGTCATATCAACAGATGAAAGGGCCAAAAAACCATAGTATACATACAGAGTGGAATGGCTTTTAACTTTTAAAAGTAAGGAAATTTTGTCACTTGTGAATGACAGAGTGAAAGACAACATGGATAAGCCAAGAAGACATTTAATTAAGCAAAATGCTCTGTACAGAGAGTTGAGGCAAGGTCATACGACTTGAAACTACTGAAATTTAATTAGGAAGAATAGGTTCAAGAGATACATTTTACAATATGTTGACTATAGTTAAACAAAATTATTGGATACTTGAAAGTCAATGAGTACAGAATTTGTTTCTGCACCACAAAAATTATGTGAGGCAATGCATATCCTGGAAGCCACTTTTAGCCATCCCATGATGTATACATACTTCAAATGTGGTGTTTTGAACTTTAAATGCATAGAAATTTTTCCATAAAATATAGAAGTCATTGATATTACTAAACAACTGATTCCATACACCTTAATAAAAAATAAATCTAATGAGAGGAATATGGACTGTCCCATACGAAGGAGGGGTGGTTGAGGAGAAGTGGAGGTTGCAGTAGACTCCAGGATCCAAGTGACATAATTACATAAATTACATCATCACAGAGCAGTTGATGGGGCAGATAATCTCTCTAATTAGTGTCTTTGTTCTTTTGTCCCTTCTCATTAAGAGACAGTGGAGGACCATTGCTTTCTTATCATACAGATATGGGTATAGATTCAAGCACTTAAGTACTAGCTCGTTAGTCTTGGGATAGTTGCTTCAGTTTTAAAATGACCACAACAATAGCATTTGGTTTCCAGTGTTGCAAGGGAGCAGAAAGCTTGCACCAATGTCAAATTCATAGCTCACACTCAAAGTAGAATACGATTTGTAAGATCCCAAATGCAAAATATAAATAGCCAAGAAAGGTGCCTTGACTAATAAAACTTAAATCTACACTGAATAAAATATTTTTAGAATATAAGTCAGAAGGTATTCATTAGAATATGTCGACAACAGAGGTACCCAATATGGGGAGACAAGGTACAAGAGACTACTGGACGTATCATCTCCCACAATTAAAATTCATTTGACTTTCTCACTTATTTCTATCAAATGTGAGCTATATACAATCAGTAACTGGCTTCATAAAGTAGATAATCAAAGTCAGGAGACTCGACTATAATAGTAGATTCATAAGGAGAAGTTTATCCTGGAATTTGCAATTACAGAAAATATTGATTTTTAAAAACATGCCTTTGATACATGTAAGTGAATGAAATGGTGTTTTGGTCCCTGCTCCCAGGCCTGCTGAGCGAGTGAGAATTTTTCTACTCTCGCGGCACCCAATCCACACGAACCCGGTTTGGTGAGTGTGTGGGAGAGCCTCTGGCTTCTCCCTGCGTGCACTTCGACATCTGGAGCCCATGCCTTCAAGACCTCCGAGCGAGCAATCAGCCTGACACACCCCAGACCGACCTGCCTGGCAACTTGCTGGATCCCCTACCCACAAGCCCGCCACGTGGGTGAGAATATTTCCAAATCTCCTGCCACCCAATCCACCCTCGCCCAGTCTGTGTGATACACCTTCTGCTCTCCCAGGTGCTCCCTGGACCAGGGACACGACAGAGGGGAACTATAGGCTCACAGTTGTACCAAAAGAGTTACAGCAAAAAGGAACTGAACACAACAGCTAGATCCAGGACAGGTATAACTCGATAATCTCATACTTAATAGACTGGCACCGAATCTCATAACGCTGTAAGGTCATAACTGCAAAAAAGATCCACACCAAATGTCAGAGGTCAGTGCTATACAAAATGACAAAGAAACGCAGGAAAAGACAATCTCAGGCTCGAGTCCACCAATAAGTGCAGAAGACACTAGCTCAGCTAAAATGAATGAATTAACAGATACCTAAGCAAAGAAACAACAGCAGAAAGGTATAGAGAAACTCAGACCAAAATTAAAGCCTGAAACAAAAAAAAATTCTTGAATTCATAGCATTTGAAGTAATGAATCAAATCCAGAAGTATATGGGGGAAACAGAATGCCCACCAAGAATAAGTGCACAGAAAACTATTCTAGCTGACACTTATGAATTAACAGCATCGCAAGCAAAGAGACAACAGAAGAAAGATAAAAAGGAACTCAAAGCAGAAATAATTTCTGAAATAAAAAAAGAAGTTTTTGAAATCATAGCATCTGAAGTAGAGAAACATTTCTGGAAATATATAGAGGAAATGCAACTTGGAAGAAACTCTGCAGGAAAAGAATTAATAGCTAACTCTAAAGATGGCATTGATAAAAAAAAAAATAGAGGAGATCAGAAATATGAAAGATTCCAGGAATAAGCAATACAAGAAAGAAAGAACACATGAAGCAGAGTCAAGGAGATATAGAAGAACTTATAATCTCAATCACGAGTCTACAAAACCTTTTGAGTGAAACCAAAGACAGTTTCAGATCTTGAAGACACTCACACAGCTAGTGAAAAGGTGAGAAAACATCTTTTAAAAATAATGAAGATGCAAGAAAAAATAATCCATTACCTGCAAGATGACACCAGGATAAACAATGTGAGATTAACTGGCATCGATGAGAATGAAGGAGATAATACAAATGATAGAAAAAGAATATGGGCAGAAGTAATAGCAGAAAACTACCAAAATATGGGGAAACAATCCTACATGCAGGTAACCAAAACATACAGAACACCAAATAACTTCAACTCAACTAAAAACACACAGAGACATATAAGTCAAGATCCCAGAAACCCAACACAAAAATAATATATATATGAAATAATAAATATATATGAAAGGTGCTAGAGAAAAGAAGCAGATCATTTTCAAGAAAAACCCATCATAATTGCAACTGACTTCTCTGCACAAACCATGAAGGCTAGAAGAGCATGGAGCAGAGTTCTTCAAGTTCTGTATAAAAACAAATTCCAGACCAGACTACTATACCTTACAAAACTCTCTTTCAAGTTCGATACAGAAGTGAAATACTTCCATGACAAAGAACAACTAAAGAATTTCATGATGACAAAGGCATCCCTTCACAGGATACTGAAAGATGTTCTAGAGAGAGACTACAGTGATCAGAACTTCACAAGTGGGAACAGAAGGAACACAATAAACAGGGAAAACAATTAAACACAGGATCAAAAGGAGTGAACAACAGCACTTAAATATCCTGACAATCATAAGTCAACACATTTCAATTATAACTATCAATGTAAATGGACTCAATTCACCAATTAAGAGAAATAGACTGGCACAGTGGATTAGGAAAGAAAACCAAACAATATGCTATACACAAGAAACATAATAAACTCAAAAAGACATTCATAGGCTTAAAGTCAAAGGATGGACAACAATACTACATGCCCCAGAACTTCAGAAAAAAGCAGGAGTACCAATTCTATTCTCAGTCTCAAATTCAAACCAAGAATGATGAGGCAATAAAAAGAGGGACACTATATATTGGTTTGGGAAAATGTTGAAGAGGAAGAGGTGACACTCATAAATATCTATGCACCAAACACTGGAGCACCCAACTATGTAAGACAAATCTTAATGGACACGAAAAACCTAATATCCAAAACCACAGTCTTAACATGAGACCTTAACATCACCTTATCTCAAAAAGATAATCAACCAGACAAAATGTTAGCAAAGAAGTAGTAGAACTGAACCAGAGCTTGGAAGAAATGGATATGGTGGGCATATTCAGAGTGTTCCAAATGACCACAGCAGAACACACATTATTTTCACCTGCACACAGGTCATTTTCTAAAATTGCCCACATAGTAGGCCAAAGGTCATGCTTAAAGGTATGCAAGAGAACAAAAATTATCCCATGCATATTATCCGATCACAGTGCAATGAAACTGGAAAGGACAAAAGGAACCAGAAAAACCCACCAAATTCACAGAAAATAAACAACACCCCACTCAGCAATCAATGGGTCACAGAAGAAATAAACAAATAATTCAACAATATCTACCATTTTAAGAAAATACAGCCACAACTTACCAGAATTTATGGGATGTGATGAAAGCATAGCTATGAGTTCAAACATTAGGAAAACAGAGTGGGAACAAGTAAACACCCTAATGTTACACCTCCAACATCTAGAAAAGGAAGAGCAAACCAAACCCAGAGCTCGAAGACAGGAAGAAATCAAAACACACAAGAAATTAGTGCAATTGAGATGAAGAAAACAGTTTAAAGAATCCACAAATGAAAAAGCTGGTTCTTTGAAAGGCTAAATAAAGTTGACAAGCCTCTAGCCAACCTCATAAAAAAGAGGCAAGAGAAAATTCAAGTATAAGCAATAAGGCATGAAAAGGGTGAAATCACCACAGACCTGTGGAAATTCAGAAGATTATCAATAGCTAATTGGAGAATCTTTACGCTCACAGAATAAAATGCACAGATGAATTGGACAGATACCTAGAAACATACAAATTACCAAGACTGAACCAACAAGATATAAGCCATCTCAATAGCCCAAAAACACTCAATGAAATATGAACTGTAATAAAAAGCCTGCCGACAAAGAAAAGTCCAGCTCCTCATGGTTACACAGTTGAATTCTACAAGAAATTTCTGGAAGATACAATCCCCACACTCCACAAACTCTTCAGTGACTATGAAAAGCAAGCAGTCTTCCCAAAATCATATCTGGAGGCAAGTATTACACTGATGCCAAAGCCAGGGAAAGACACAACAAAGGAGAACTACAGGCCAATCTCCCTCATGAACATAGACACAAAAATGCTCAGTAAAATCCTGGCAAAGAATTCAGCAAATCATCGAGAAGATAATACACCATGACCAAGTAGGATTCATCCCAGGGATGCAAGAATGTTTCAATATTTGGAAATCTGTAAATGTAATACAAATATTAATGGACTGAAATCTAAAAACCACATGATCATCTTAATTGATGCAGAGAAACCTTTTGGCAACATCAACACTCATTCATGTTCAAATTCCTACAGAAAATAGGAATAGCTGGTCTCTACCTCAATTTGATATAAGCCATTTATGACAACCCAATGGCTAATATAATTTTAAATGCAGGAAAGCTGAAATCTTTTACTCTTAGATCAGGTACAAGACATGGATGTCCTCTGTCACCCCTGTTATTGAACATAGTTTTGGTATCATTAGCAACAGTCATTAGAAAAGAGGGAGAAATAAAGGGAATAAGAATAGGTAAAGAAGAAGTTAAATTTTCAGTATTTGTATATGACATGATACTTACTTGGAAGACCCAAAAATTTCCATGAAAAAGTTACTAGAATTGATACAGAAATTCAGTAGCATAGCAGGATACAAAGCCAATACCAAAAGTCAATAGCATTCCTCTAGACAAATAAGAAACACACTGAGAGGGAAGGTATAGAAACAATTCCTTTTACAATAGTACTGTGCAAAATGAAATACCTTGAAATTCACTTAACCAAGGAAGTCAAAAATCTTTTCATGGAAATTTTACCATATGAAAAGAGATCATGCTCTTGGATGGGAAGAACAGACATGATGAAGTTAGCCATTCTCCAAAAATTACTGTACAGATGTAATGCAGTCCTTATCAAACTGCCACCAACATACCTCCCAGACCTAGAGAAATTGTTCCTAATATTTATTTGGAACCAGAAAAGACCTAGAATAGCAAAGGGAATCCTGCCCAACAAAGCCAAGGCAGGAGGCATAACAAGTCCTGACTTGAAATTGTGCTACAAAGCTACTGTGATAAAATCAGCATGGTATTGGCAACAAAATAGACCCTAGGATCAATGGAATAGATTAGAAGATGCAGAGAACTCTGCAAACACACTCAGCCACCTGATCTTCGACAAAGGGGCCAAACATGCTTACTGGAAGAAAGATAGCCTGTTTAACAAGTAGTCCTGGAAAACCTTTTTATATGCCTAAAACTATAACTTGACCCAGCTCTTTCACCATGCACTAAGCTAAAGTCAAAATGGATTAAAGATCTAAACATTAAAACAGAAGAGAAAGTAGGAGGAACTCTTGAAGACATAGGGGTAGACAAAGAGTTCATGAACAAACATGTATTCACATGGGAAACACTTGAAAGAATTAACAACTGTGATGGACTCTTCTTAAGAAGTTTCTGTATGTCAAAGATATTGTCAACAAAGTGAAAAGACAGCCCACATATTTTGAAAAGCTCCTAACTAATAAGCACCCAGACAAATGTCTGCTGTCTGGAATACATAAAGAACTAAGATATATTAGGGCCCTCAAATTTAAAGACCCAATTCAGAATTGAGCATCTGAGATGAATACACACATCTCAGAGAACAAAATTAAAGCAAATAAATACATAAAAAAATGCTGCACATCGTTAGCCATCTGTGAAATGCAAGTTAAAACAACACTGAGATACCATCTCACTCCAGAAATAATGGCTATCATAAGGAAATCAACCAACAAATGGTGGAGAGGATGTGGGGCAAAGGGACCACTTCTTCACTGCTGGTGGGAATGTAGACTGGTACAACTATTGTGGAGGTCAGTGTGGAGACTCCTCCCTAAAATAGGACTTGAAATCCCATTCCAGCCGGCTATCCCACTACAGCGAATTTCCCGAAGGAACTGAAAATATCATATCATAATGATATATGTGTACCTATGTTTATAGCAGCACAATTTTGATAGCAAAATCTTGGAACAACCAAGATATCTGTCACATGAGGAATGGTTGATAAAGATGTAGTATTTCTATACAATGGAATATTACTCAGCTACAAAAAATGATAAACTTGAAGCATTTATATTGAAGTGAATGCCACTTGAACGTAAACTCATAAGTGAAATAAACCAGACACACATGTGCAAATACCATATAGTCTCCCTATTATAAGAAAACAAATGAATAAATACAAATAGAAATGTATAACAGAACTTAAAACAATTTAGTCAGATAGTGAGCATAAACTGAACTCCATATGCTGCAGTGTACTAATCAGCTTCTCTTCTGGATGGATAGCAACCTATACTCACAGATCAAAAATTCTAGAAATGGAAGGGCCATAAGGTCAGCCAACATTTCTGTCCTAGCCTTTCAAGGTCAGTGAAGACTCAGGACATAGCATTCAGTTGTCTCCCAAATTTTCTGATCAAGGAGATTATGGAGCCACAGAGGAAGGTGATTGATGATCTTTAGTGTGCCTAAGAGAGTCACATAGAGAGAAAACTTTCTCACAGGCTTCCACAGAGAGCAAACTGGTCAAGCAATGGCCATGACTCATCCACATGCCTGACACTGACAAAAGATCTATAGAGTGAGGTTCGGAGGTACAGGATAAACCCTTAGGGAACTTGACTGACCTCATCAGATACAAAAGCTACATTATTGTTATATAGGTCTTGCTTTAGCAAGACCAGCATCCAGCAGAAAAGTATAAAAATGAGGTATATAAAATAAAGCCATTATAATAGTTTTTTTTTTTTTTTCCTTTGGCAGAACCAGGGATTGAACTCTGGCCCTTGCACTTGCCAAGGAAGCACTTATTTCACTGAGCCATCTCCCCTTAAAAGCCATTATAATAAACAGAGCTCTATATGGCTCTGAACACCAACTTCTTCAGATAACCCACTATTATTGTAGACTGCCTGACTGTGTTTGATTGTTTCATTGAGTTCAGGCACCTATAATAATTGAATGACAATGCTCATCTGTGATAGGACTAAACAAAAAAAGGGGATATGAAGGAAGAACCATTCTGTGTTTGTATAAATGGTAGAGTTAGGATTATTATGCAGTGCTTCTGCATAATTCTATGAGAAGCAAGATTTGCACTAATAATGTTTGGAGAGGGTACTCTGTCGGCTTCTTGTACTATGGACAACCAGTAGGAGGATAATGAGGTAGAAAGTATTAATTGTTGAAACTGTACTATAATTCAGCTTTAAAGAATTGGATGAGTATACAGCTACATTTTTTCAATTCATTGATTACAGACATCTGCTCTAATAGTGTTTGTAAGAAGAATATCATGTATGCACCTTGTATGACAAAAAACCACTACAAAAACAGTATACAATGTATTAATTATTGAATCTGTCCTACTAGTTTGATTTGAAACTGTCTCATTGCTATTTGTTCTTCAGTGAAATAAAATAAAATTAAAAAATAAATACAGTGAACTTGAAGATTTGAGCCTCAAAAGAAAGAAAGAAAGAAAGAAAGAAAGAAAGAAAGAAAGAAAGAAAGAAAGAAAGAAAGAAAGAAAGAAATGGTGTTTTTAGCGGAATGCAAACTTCTGTTACCCCATTGAAATCCAACTTTATTTAAAATGATGAGGCCTTTTAGTCTTTGGGCTTTTAACCCAGAAGAAGCTCAAAAGCTGAATTGCGTTATGTGTGAACTTGTTCATTTCTAATGTCTTGATTTTCTTCTTAACCAAGTTGCTGAACAAAACTAAGTAAACATGCAGTTGATTCTTTGGGGATTACAAAGACTGCTCACCACCAATTTAACTTTTCAGCTGTTAAAAGAAATAAACAAAGAAACCCTGTGAGTTAGTTTTTGTGTAACACTTGCCCTGGTTTTCCTTACACAGAATCCCTAGGAAGCAGGAAAGGAAATACCATTCTCAACCTAAATTTTTGCCTTTTATTGTTGAACACCTTCATTTATACTTTCAGGCTAAGACTAAAACTGGACCAACTGGACTGGTGAGCTGTTACTTTGATTTATTTTAGATTTTCTTTCACAGTGGGAGGGAAAAGTGAACCATGGAATACTTGAGTTTTGGACAAAAGATCTCCCAAGGCACTATGAATAATATATCTTTCCAAAAAGGACCTGAGAAAGAAAGTTTAGCAGGTTATGTTTCAGTTGTATTGTAGTTTGGATAACTTTTAAGATACTGTGCTGCTATTAACTATTGAAGATAAGGAGAAAAACGTTGTTCCTAGCCTTTTTTATCATTCGTCTAAATGAATACTCATGTGAATAGGAATCATGCACTGCTCCATCCAAGACTTGACCCATATTACCACATTTCATCATGCACACATGTGTCTAATAAGGATTTAAAGCGATGTCTCTTCTTTGTCAGATCTTATTCTTGGGGCTGGTGAACAGTAATAATAGCAATTTTTTTTTTGCCATCAGAAAAGTCATAAAGAATGCATTACATGGAATCATAGATGATAAGTAGGCAAAGTAAATAAAAATAACATTTGCTAAATATTGATAAGAGTTGAGGTAATACAGTCAAGCTTGAAACTGGTACAGGAACTGTTGTGTGAGAGGTTGACAGTTTAGATAGGTAGCTCAGGAAGGCGTCAGGGTGGCAGTTAAGTGAACATATCCAGAAAGCAGGAGCCATTGTGCAGGGAGGATAGGGGCAAGCCTTCCAGGCAGAGGCTATGAAAAGCCCAGGGTGCCTTTATGGGTGCAGGCAAGGTGAGTGAGACACCTTCCGGCCAGTGCTCCTTCAGAATGGCTTGGAGGGGTGGAAGGATGAGAGTGCAGTAGGACATACCGTGGGGATCCAGGGAAGACTAAGACTATTCTGGCTTTTGTCAGACATGGTGGAGTGTTTAATGTTCACTAGGAATGAGGTGAGATATCAGAAGACTTCCATAAGGCAATGGCCTTAAAAGAATTCAGTTTTATCAAATCATCTGGCTGTCGTTTAAAATAAACACTTGAATGCTTCACTCTGTGCCAGTGAGAATGTGAGATTAGTGGTGAAAATATTTGAAATTTTAAAACATTTTGCAAGTAGATCAGATGGGATTTGTTGATTGATCAAAAAGCTAATTTGGAAGAATGAGAGTGTCATCATCTTCTCTTCTCAGAAGATTTTTTTTTTTTTTTTCTGAACTGGGGATTGGACTCAGGCGCTTGTGTTTGCTAGGCAAACACTTATTCTACTGAGCCAACTCCCCAGCCCCCTCAGAAGAATTCCTGCTTCAAATCATTCCTAGGTGTATGTCAATCCTTTATATATTTGTTCACTTTAAGTAAATATATTTTTCTGAATATCCATCTTCTGCTTCAATCATCTGTCTGTCTGTTACTTTTCTCTTGTTGCTGGGAGAAACTACCTGACACCAAAAATTAAGGAAGGAAAGGTTTATTTAGCTCAGTTTGTGGAGGTTTCAGTTCATACTCAACTAGCTCCAACGCAGAGTGGCATATGGCAGGCAGCTGCTCGTGGCGGTGGAAAACAGAATAAGAGCAGTGGCTTTCGTAGGCACAGGCACGATTCCCTCCTTCATATTGGGTGCGGGCTACCCATGGGTGTGGGGCATAGTCATAGTCACATCATTGGATCATGAACTAATCACCTTAGCAGCCACCCTCAAAATAAATTTTGAGGTTCTGGGGGGACAACTAGACAAACCCCAACACTATCTTATTTTTATGGACACAATTGGCCCTGGATAAGTAGAGAGACAAATATTATTCTCAGTATCTAGTAAAAGAAAATAAGCAATACTTATTTATAAAGGGCATTTGAGATGGAAGATAAATTTTAAAAAGAAACAGTGTCACAGAAATCTGAAAGTAACAATGATACACATTTAACATTTGAAAGGATATGAGAGTTTAACTAGGTTTTGACTGGAGCAAAGAAAGAAAATAGCAGAGCCATAGAGTAGTTTGCTTCTTCTGATACAACAGAGAAGAAAATTAGGACATAAAAATGATCAGACAAAGCACAGTTAAAGATTAAAAATTATCAAAACTGTCCCAGGGTAATGTCATTATAACAAGGAAAATGAACACATACAAAATAAATAAATAATAAAAATGGATCTAGAGGGCTGGGAGATAGCTCAGTGGCATAAGCACCTGCCGCACAAGTGCAAGGTCCTGAATTTGATCCCTGGTACTGCAGAGAGAGAGAGACAGAGAGAGACACACACACACACACACACACACACACACACACACACAGAGAGAGAGAGAGAGAGAGAGAGAGAGAGAGAGAGAGAGACAGAGAGAGAGAGAGAAAGGCTGGGTAAGATTTAAAGAAACAGATGACCAAGGACTTTAAATAATAAATTAATTTACAAAGAATGCAATTTATATATAAACTGTATAAAATAGTTAATGTACACTTCTGTGTTCCTGAAAGCCCCCAGATTCCGCTGCTATTCTGAGAGCCAATAGTCAAAGCAGCCCTGGTAGAACATTCTGTAATGCAGATCCACATTGCCCGACCCCCTGTATCCCAAAATTCTCTGCTAGCAAGAAAGTATGATCTAAGAAAACCACAGCACTTGTGATACCTATGTTTTATCCTTGTAAAAGTTTGAACCCAGGAAGCTCATACTTAAGACTATGCTTCCAGAAGTTTCCATCCTCAGGGAGACTTCAGTATCTGTAAGGCAGTACATTTTAAGTATTTCTGTCTGGACTGGAAGAATATTATTAGTGATCGGATAGGGTAATATATAAACATTCAATCAAGTAGTAAAAATATTAAATGAGTTGCTCTTCTTGGACAACAGATAATACTTGAAATGTACTTAGTTTAATATTGATTGAAAACACATAAGGTTAAACTTGGTGGTCTTGTATATTACAAAATGCTTTTAGGTATGTGAACACAGAGATAAAGCTGATGAAGAAATTCAGGAACTACTAATAGCAGGTGATGGGGATGCAGAAGCAAGTCCAGGTAACAGAGGTTATGAGTATGGGTTTTGGAAATCTGCCTCCAGTAGGAACATGACCAGGAGAAGTTCATGTGTTGATTTTTTCCTACATTTTAAATGTTAGATCATTCTTCAAATATCCCTTATCAGAATAGCACAATTATGGGCCACCAATGCAAACCATTTGTCTAAAAGTTTCAAATTAATAAAAGTAATATAGGACAAAAATTATGAAGCCAAACTTTTAAAATGACCTTGTTCTTAGGCATTCTTTATAGATGAAGTTTTGAAAGTTACTAAACTTTCATGTCTCAAGTACTACAAGTGTAAGCAGAATGCAATAGCTAAGTATACGAACTCTACAAATTAAGAAAATATATACACAGTCCCTAGAGAAGTGATGGAAAAGTTGACTGGAAAGAATAAGTGTTTTCCCTATAATAAGAGAAGGAAATTATAGAACATTAGCATATGCCTGTGTAGAAGCTAATTCTGTTTTCAAAACAAAGCACCACAGAAACTGCATTTAAGAGAACCAGGAGGACTTCCTAGCCCTAGATCACCCTTGCGCCCACAATATACACAGACTATTTACTATCATCTTTTTTAAAGGGTTTTCTTTATTAGTACACATCTGCAGTGCATGATGTTCACATTCCTTGTGTGTTACATAATGCCGCTTCATTCCTTTGCTTTCCTTTCACTTCTGCCTCCCTTGGTTTCTTTGTCTGTACATGTTTGCAATACATATTTATTAGCTAACATTTAGCAAGAATTCTTAATGTGAAAATTTCCAAGGATGTAACATTCTTTATTTCAGTTTCTTAAAACAGAAGCCCAGCATACCTTGAGTTTACATAAGAATATTAGAATATCAAAAATATTCTGATTTCTTCAGGACACCCAACCTAAAGCAGAAGAGCTGAGTCAAATCCAAAGAAATAGTATTGCAAAATGCCTATTGCTTCTATTCTCCTTTTTCTGTACTTAACTTGTTTAAGACCAGTTAAATGCCTGCTGGAAAACTATAAGGTAAGGAATGGCAGAGAGAAATGTGTCGGAGAAAGAGCACTGGGCTGGAAGGCAAGCTGAGAGAGACCCAGTGCCTGCATTGTGAAGTTGTGGGATGCTAAGCTTCAGTTTCTCCTTTATAAAAGGATGATGCAAGCCAAGCATGGGGATGTATGTATGTAATCTCAGCAACTTGCAAAGCTAAGGCAGGAGCATCACAAGTTTGTGTCCAACCTAGGAAACTTATCAACACCATGTCACAGGTTATGGAGATAACTTGGTGATCTGAGCACCCACCTGGCAAGCACAAAGACCGGAGTTCAATCCCCAGCACCGCATGCCATGCTGGAACCCTAAGTGCTCTGTACTGGCTCTAAAACTGGGCATGGTGGCCAAACCTGTAATCCTAGGGCTAGGGAAGCTGAGACAGGAGGATCACTGTGAGTCTGAGGTGTACAGTGTGACTTCATACCAATAAATAATAATTTTTTAAAAAGAGCATGTCTCAAAATAATGAAAGTAATGTTAGTTGAGCCCATGGGTTCAATTTGTGGGACCACCAACATGAGAGGAGGACATTGCATAAATAACTCCTAATTTGTCCCAGCTTTGACTTCTTGGTCTCCAATTCACTTCTGTAGTTTATAATGTTTAGTAGATTGTAAAAATAGTCACACCACACCATGGAAATATGAAGGTACATAAATAGAAAGAAAATTATTCTTATGTTAAAAGTGCCAATGCGTGATACATCATCATTTTCAATTTCATAAATTACCTGTGAAATTAGAATCTAATCCTATGTAAAATATTGATAATATTTCCAATGTTATCAATATTTCACATTTTCAGTAAAAATGCTAAGATATAGAGAATTTCATTTCCCTAGTATCACAGTAGGTAAAATTTGGGCTCACACTTTTGGTCTTTCAGACTCTAAACTCTGTTATTTTCAATACCAATGACAAGGCTCCATCCCGCCCACCCCCGCCGAGCCCCTGAGACCGGCCAGAGACAGCGCGGTCCACTGCGCCATCCTCCTCCATTCCGCCCACGCCTGAACAGGCAGAGACCAGCCGGAGACAGTGGCTGACTCCAGCGGCCTCCTGGATCCCGCGCCAAGCTCGCCCAGCGAGAGCGAACTTACAGGACTCACCAGGCTTCCCAGATCAGTGAGAGGGTGGTGAGTCTGAGGGAGAGCCTTTGGCTTCTTCCCACACGCGCTACACGGATCCCTGTCCCCAACCCCTCTAAGCCAGTGACTGGCCTGAAACCTCAGGTCCCACTCACCAACACCTCCCCGGATCCCCTGACCTAAAGCCCACTGATTGAGTGGGAATTTCCCCGATTCTCTGGGCATCAAAGGTCAGTGAGTGTAGAACCTCAGGCCTGTCGTGCCTGAGATACATTTCGCAGGGATTAAGCTGCCCGTCACCTCCCGTGGCCCGGTGAAAGCTCCAGGCACACTGTGCCAGAGAAACATTTCCACGTGATTACTGGTCCCACCCCACAGCCCCAGACCCAGTGCAGGTCGGCCTGGAGTGAGAACTCCAAGCCTGCCACACCGGAGGGACATTTCTCAGCAATCCACGGTCCCATGCTATGGACCGAAACCCAGCACAGCCTGGCCTGTGAGTGAGGGCTCCAGGCCCACTGCACCAGAGGGACCTTTCCCAGCCTTCTTGGGTTACGGCCTGTAGACCCAGTCCCAGCACAAGCTGGCTGGCTCAGTACAGCCTACTCAGTGAATAAGATCATCCACTATCCTTTTGTGAGCCCAGAAAACCCACCAAAGCCTAGGCCCACCCACCTGGGGAACGCCCTGCATGACACAGGAGGGCTGACCCTGGGAAACAACATAGGGGAACCAAAGGAGCTGCAGCAAAAAAGAAACTGAACGTAACAGCCAGACCCAGGAGAGGCATACCTGGAAAATCTCAAACTTAATAGACTGGCACACGAATCTCATAACAAACTAAGGCTATAGCTGCACCAAAGCTCTACACCAAAGGTCAAAGATCAGTGCTATACAAAATGACAAAGAGGAGAGGAAAAATGCAATCCCAGACCTCGAGTCCATCAAGAAGGTCAGAGGACACTAGCTCAGCTGCAACGAATGAAGTAACAGATACAGCAGCAAAGGAGCAACAGCAGAAAGCTATAGAGGAAATAAAAGTAGAAGTAATTCCCCAATTTAAAGAAGAAATATTTGAATACATAGCATCTGAAATAAAGAATGAATTCCAGAAACATTGGGTGGAAAAACGATGCTCACCCAGAACAAGTGCAGAGAGCACTATTCCAACTGATATATATGAATTAACAGCATCTGAAGCAAAGAAACAACAACAGAAAGATCATGAGGAACTCAAAGCAGAAATAAGTTCTGAAATCAAAAA
>PVKA01043520.1:0-16685 GCA_004027165.1 Ctenomys sociabilis
AAAAAAAAAAAAAAAAAAAAAAAAAAAAAAAAGAGTCTAAGAGCTGCAGGGCGCAGAGGCCAGGGGTTGCTCTCCGGGGGCTGCTTCACTGGCCCTGCCCCTGGGGCACACTGAAACAGCAATTGAGACTGGGTGTGGTCCTAGCTCTTAGTAGGCTGTAAACAGGCGGATCACTATAAATCCAATCTAGTAGTGAGACCCTGAACACCCTGTAGACCCTTCCCTAAAATACAAAAAAAAAAAAAAAAAAAAAAAAAAAAAGCCAAAGAGTCATGGCCTTGTCTCCATTTACTTATCAAAGTCTCATTTACTTATCTTTAGCAGTACTGGAGCTTTGCTTTCTGAAAAAAGAATTTCAAGTCTTCCAGAGGTTCACAGGAGTAGCTTGTTCTTTGGGGGTGATCTTATTCTCTAGACAGTTCAGGTGGGACTATCTTTAATATTACAGTTCAGCTGCAAGGATCACTTCCCAATCAAGTTTTAACTGGTCTGCTGCTATTCCCTGTCTTCAAGTTTTTCAAGTACTTGGCCTCCTGGGCTGGCAGGACTCTGTTTCCATAAATTTGAATAGCCGGTACTACTTGGCCCAGATCGATGAGATATTGTAACAGTATCACACCAGAGGACAGAAATAACCTTCTATATAGCATCTCAAATGGGCTCAATCTTAGCTCAATTCCAGGCATGCTACAAACTCTCGCGAGTGCTGATGGCAGCAATCACAGCCAGGACTCGACGTCGCTTGGCAGAGTTTTGCCAGAGCTCACTTTAGAGTCTGGTTGGCTCTAACTTTCCAGAAGATTGAGGCCAGCAGAAGGAATGGAGGGTGGCACTTCATTCCTAAAGCCTCTGCCACTCTCTGAGTTATTTGGGAAGTAAAAGAAGGTCCATTGTCACTCTGGAGAAGCTGAGGTAACCTAAATTTAGGGATGATTTCTTGGAGAAGCACCTTGAAGGGCCAGGGAGCTAGCCCTCAGTCTAAGCACCTGCCTGGCAAGCACAAGGACCTGAGTTTGATTTCTAGTACCGCATGCCATGCAGGAGCTGGCCACTAAAACCAGGCGTGGTGGCACATGCCTGTAATCCTAGCTCTGGAGAGGCTGAGACAGGAGAATCACTGTGAGTCTAAGCTGCATAGGGAGACCTTGTACCAAATAAATAAATAAATAAATAAATAAATAAATAAATAAATAAATAGAGAGGCACCTTGACTACCTCTTTAGCCTTTTCTGAACAGGTAGGAAAGGCCTCAATGTAGCCTGTAAAGGTATCAATTAGAACCAATATCTGTTTAAACACTCCACTTGGTGGCCTATGGGTAAAGTCTAATTGTCAGTCCTTTCCAAGGTGTATGTCCCTCTCCTCTGTACAGGTGCTACTAAAGAAGGCAGCTTGGGCTCGCCTGAGTTATTATAGGCATAGAATGCTCAAACTGTGCAAATATATTCACTAGTTTAACCTTGTGAAAATTTGAGCAACCACTGCCAGTGTAGCTTCTCTTCTCACATAGAAGGAATCATGAAATCTTGGAATTATTTCTAGATTTTTTAAAATGTATTTTGGTACAGGGTCTCTCTAAGCACCTAGGACTCATGGTGATCCTCCTGTTTATAACCTCCCCAGCATTGTGATTACAAGCATACCCCTCCATGCCTGGTCTTGATGGCTGGCTCAGTGTACCCAGGGGCAAGCTGGTGCAACATGGGGTGCCAGGGATTGAACCCTGGTCCCTGCACTTGCTAAGCAGATAGTTCACTGAACTATCTCACTAGCCCTTGCACTTTCATCAGTAAATCTCTTTCTAGAAAGGGAGTAGGACAGTGGGACAATCAAAAACTCATGATTAAACATTTGGCCTTGGGGCTTGGGAGATGGCTCAGTAGAATAAGCGTTTCCCTGGTAAGTGCAAGCGCCTGAGTTCAATCTCCGGTTCTGCCAAAAAAACAAAACAAAAACCAAGCAACCAAGCAAACAAACATTTGGCGTTCACTCTGGCATGTCAGAAGAGGACAGCATCTCTGGTTCAGTGTTCCTTTGACACCAATTATGGCTAAAGACTTAGAGGAAAGTTTTCCAGAAAAGGAAATCACAACAAAATGAGCTGCACCTGCATCTAAAGTCATTCAATTGTTCCACCTATGACATCTAAGATTACACAGGGTTCCTCAGAAGAGATGGTGATGTTCATGCAGATGGGGGACCAGGGAGATGGCTCAGTGGAATAAGTGTTTCCCTGGCAAGTGCAAGGGCACTTAGATCCCTGGTTCCAAAAAAAAAAAAAAAAAAAGTACTCAACATGCAGTTGGGGATTGCAAGTTTTCTGGGTCTCTTCAGTTGTTCAAGCAGGAAATGAAGGTTTTGGCTCACCTAGCATGCTCCCACCCCCAAGCAAGGACTGTCAAAACTCCACTGCCAAGAGTCAGGCTTGTTAGCTACCTCACAATTACGAAGGATCCCAGACGGCAGCTTAGTGCAATCTCATGCCCAGTGTCTGGTCCTCTTACATTAAAAAAAAAAAAAAAAAAATCTATTTAGTACAGTGAGTCTACAGGGTCTCACTACACAGATCAGACTCCTCGTGATCGTCCTATTTTCAGCCTCCCAAACAGGATTACAGGCCTGTGCCACTACGCCCAGTCTCAATCACTGTCTCTGCGTGCCCCAGGGGCGGGGCCAGCAAGGCATGCTAGGGATGGAGCCTGGTCACTGAGCCTGCCTAAACAGGCGCTTTAGTCTGCTGGGCTATCTGGTTGGCCTTGCTCCTCTTACACTTGAAACATTGTCCCATTAGTGCCTCTCCCTCCCTAGAAGATGGATCTATATTAGTATACTTGAAAAAGGCCTCTGTGAATGGGTTATCAAAGCTAGATTTTCCTGGGGTAGGGAAGATAGCTCAGTGACACAAACACGTGTCTGGCAAGTGCAAAGTCCTGAGTTTGATCCCCAGGGCCAATTTTTTTTTTTTTTTTTTTTTGCAGAACCGGGGATTGAACTCAGGCCCTTGCTCTTGCCAGGGAAGCACCTATTTCACTGAGCCATCTCCCTGGCCCTAAGCCCACTTTATTATAATTAAGGCTTTTTAATATACCTTTTTGAAAAATATTAGTTTTTCAAAAACTAATCAGTTTTTGAAACTGATTAGTCCCATGGTAAGAGCAGCTGTCACATTACACATCATTTCCAGTTCTTTCTGTATATTAAAATCCCACTTTGACTCTGTTGAAGGGAGTATAGCCTCTGAATGTGGTTCCTTTCCTTTCTTTTTTGTGGGAGGCTTGGGGAGGGTTAGGAATCAAACTCAGGGTCTTGTGCTTACGAGACAGGCACTATGCTACTGAGTTGTATCCCCAGCCCTCCTTTCCTTTTTTTTTTTTTTTTTTGTGGAACCGGGGGTTGAATTTAAGCTCTCGTGCTTGCCAGGGAAGCACTTATTCCACTGAGCCATCTCCCTGTCCTCCCCTTTCCTTTTTTGAGTCATATTGTTCATCTGCATATTTTCTAGCCTGTAGTAGGACTCTGTCTTTATTTTTTTGAGACAAGGTTTTGTTCTGTAATTTAAACTTGCTTTGGACTCACTATGTAACCCAAGCTGGTTTCAAACTTGTAGCAATCCTCCTGCCTGAGCAATCATCCTGATCAGCCTCTTGAGTCTGGGATTAAAGCTGTGCACCATCAGGAGATAATTAATCTCTGGTACAGGGTCTCACTGCACAGCTCTGACTGGTAGTGATCTTCCTGTTTTCAGCCTTCCCAGTGCTCCTAGGTGCAGGGCCAGCGCAGCATGTGGTGCTGGGGATGAGATCAAACCCGGGTCCCTGTGCTTGCCTAAGCCAGCACTTAGTCCACTGAGCTCTCTCACCATCCCCCCATTTTTTCTTTAGCCTTCCCTTTGATAGTTGTAAAGCCTGAACATAGAACATTTGATTCTGCCTTTCACCTTTCAACAAACACTGTAACCAGATAATAGCCTCACTGTCTAGAGTGCCATCCTGTACCCACCCTTTGCCACCTTCCCAAGCGAAGTTCTTTTAACCCCCTGGTTGGACCTTTTGATGGTTCAATTTGCATTTAGCAACCATATAGGAAAAATATCTTTTGCAATTACTCTGACAGAAGAAGTACTAAGGGTTAGGATACCTCTGTTTTCTAGTTACTTTAATTAGCTGTTCTGTTGAGGGGTACATCTCTAATTCATCTCCATTTACACAGGGACACACAAAAGCCAGGTGACATGGATTAAAACAGGCTCTTAAATCCAAGAGGGCAATGTTGCTGGTCTGGCTTCTGCTTTTAAAATAGACAAAGCTTTTTTTTTTTTTTTTTTGGTGGAACTGGGGATTGTACTCAGACTCTTGCACTTGCCAGACAAGCTCTTATGCTCTTATTCTGCTGAGCCATCTCCCCAGCCCCTTGGTTTTTTTTTTTTTTTTTTTTTTTTTTTTTTTTTTTTTTTTTTTTTTTTTTTTTTTTTTTTTTTTTTTTTTTTTTTTTGTTCCCTTGAATTTCAGTTTATTTCCTGCATGGAGCCAGGTAAAACAGACTAGTCGGTATGGAAGCAGTCCTCCACTTCAGCCTGCAGGCTCCACCCCACCAAATACACTCACTTTTGCCTAGGGTCTTCCTGCCAGTAGTTCTTAAAGGATAGTACACTATTTTCACTTTTACTAGGAGAAGAATAGTTTCTTTCTTTTGCTCACTATTAATCCATATGCTCACATGAACCAGAGTGTAGCCTGCAAGGTCAGTTATTCAGAGAGAGAAAGAGAAGGGAGAAGGGAGAAGAAAGAAGGAAAAGGGAAGAGGGGGGAGGGAAGACAGGGGAGAAGGGAGAAGAGAGAGAAAAGAAAAAGAAAGATGGTGCCAGCTAATGATGAATGTCCATACAAGACCCACAGGACCATGCAAAATGAGATGGCTGCAGGCCACATACCAAGGGAACATGGTAGCTGGCCACATGGCAAAGTAGTGTTGTGTCACCCCCCACCAAAATACAAACTAAGAAGAGGCCATTTACAAACTGGGGTGCAAGGCGACAAGGACAATTTAACAAAGTACAGGGGCCAGGGAGATGGTTCAGTAGAATAAGTGCTTGCTTGGCAAGCTCAAGGGTCTGAGTTCAATCCTCGGTTCTGCCAAAAAAAAAAAAAAACCAAAAACACAATAAACAAATGTACAGACAAGAAGGCATACCAGTGGAGTGAATGGAAGCAGCTAGGAAGAAAAACAAAGCCTACATTCTCTTCCCCCTTCCCACAGCTGGGCTGGGAAGCCCTTCCCTAGTGCCTTCAGAAGAGTTCCCCATTCCTGGCTTAGAGGAGAGAATGAGGGAATTAATGAGAAAAGAAACCATTAGGAGTGAAACAAAACTTTTGGTCTCTGTTACCTGATTCCTTTATTCTCATGCCTAGCCATGCTAAATATACTGTCCCGGGGCCAGGGCTATAGCTCAGCAACACAGTGCCTGCCTGATAAGCACAAGAGCTCACAGTTCTGAGTTTGATCTCAAATAAGACAGAGGGCTTGGATTTGATCCCAAATTTAACTCAATCCTGAGTTTGATTCCTGATTCATTAAAAAAAAGGAACCCCCCCAAAAGTACTCTCCTGGCTGGCTTGCCAACTGTCATAGGGTAGATTCTTTAGCTGTGGCTCACCACTCAAAAGTATTCCAGGTCCTTTTTCCTCAAAGAGTTGGAGTGGACAAGATGTGGGGAAAAAAATTTATTTGAAAATGCACTTGAGAAAAAAACAGCTCTGCAGAGCAAACTTGGGTGAAACAAAGAAAAAAGTGTACAAAGCAAAACTAAAATACACACCAAGTCTGAGAAATGCAGCATGGGTTACCTTGCAGGATAGCGGCTTTCTGTGATGCCCACTATTCTTCAAAGCTAAGGAAGAACTTTTTTTTTGCGGAACTGGGGATTGAACTCAGGCCCTATGCGCTTGGCAGGGAAGCACTCATTCCACTGAGCCATCTCCCCAGCCCCTCCACTGTTCTTTTATGCTGTCTATAGGAGCTCAGGAGAAGTTGTATATATGAGGTCCTTGGACTGCCCTTGGATGTTGTAATTGGCAGGTCCCACTCCAAACCCCTGCTTTGCCACACCCTATCTGTTATAACAGTTTTAGGTCATAATAGGCAGAGGAGTTGGATTTGATCCCAACATTTCTGCAAAACAAAACAGAACCTTAAAGCCAGAGACTTATTTTATCAGAGTAGAGAGATGTCATGGGCCACCCTAGCCCTGTCCATAATAAAGGGCTGCCTCTGGCCCTCTCTCTCAGCCCTCTACCACCCCTTCAGTCCCGCATTTATTTTTTTTATTTTATTTTTTTTTGTGTGTGGAACCAGAGACCTCATTCTTTTGGGATAGATGGAGCTGTCTCCAGTTCTTCTCGAGGACAGGAACTTCTGGGGCAGCTGCTCCTGAGTCAGGCCAAGTACATTTCCTATTGATTTGATTAGTTTCCTTCAAGGCAATGCATTTATGGAAGGGAGGGAGCTTTTGCAGGCATGCATTTGCACAAGCAGTCAACCTTTTTCAGCTACATACACATACACACTCTCTCTCTCCATCCACCCACAAAGTGTCAGTCACATTTAGAATTTGCACAAATGTACACCTCCCTCATATATCACAATGCACACCCTCTCACCCACCTACACATTTCTTCTACACAAATCACACCTGCTCACATATCCCTAGAAGCACATTCCCAGACTGTACCCCACAGTGAGAAAGGTGGGGAGACAGGCAAAGTGAGTGGGTCCTAGGAGCTCAGGAGCCAAGGGCTCTGTGTAGGAACTAGAAAGTCAGGAGACAAGGATCCCACAGATCTCCACCCCACCCACTTAGAAGCAGCATTAAGAACTGAGATGGATACTGAGTTGGAGGAAGCAAGAACTCAACACTCCTGGCCCTTCAGGGAAAGCATGTGGTTTGAGGTGTCATAGATTTGTCTCTGGCCTGCAACTGGGATGGGAAGTTTCTCAAGGAAATTTGTAAGTGTAAAATGCAGTTGTGTCCAGAGCAAACCTGAGGACTCCATCTGCCTGATGGCAAGACGGCTGTTGGGCTAGGATTCCCTGTCAGCTCAGGAAATAATGGAGGAGGAAAGGAGGTAGAAAAGGAAGCACAACGCTGTTTGTGTGATATTAGACACAAACAGAAGTTTCCCCTCACTGGAAACTTCCAAGTCCCCTCAGAGTAAAGAAGTGATGGAGGGGTCTTGAAAAGTGACACATGTCCAGATCAAGGCAGCAGCCTGGAGCCATTCTGGCTTTACATCAACTACTGTCCGACAGCCCAGACTCAGAAGCTTTGGATTCTGAAGTCTTTTTCTTTAGGGAAGGATCCTGGAGCTGGCCTACAATGCCCCCAGAAATTGGCAGGAAGTCTAGGACAAGCGAGACCAGGCTCTAGTACCCAACTTTTCCGGAGTCTCTCCTTGTGCTGCCGCCTGGGGGCGCCCCCAGCTGGGTCGGAGGCTGCGGCGCTGCTGCTGTTCTCATTAGGATAATTAATAAACAAGCCCTAGCAAGGCCAAGTGCAGGAAGAGGCAGGCCCGGGATGCTGGGGAGAATCCTTGGAAAGGTCCAGCTAGGCTGTTGCGATGGGCGGTGCGGGAACTCGGGAACAAGTTCTTCCTCCCAACGCAGGTCCTTTAGGAAGGGCTTTCTTGGGGTGGGTGCCCAAGAGCAGTCAAGCCAGGCCAGGACGGGAATAACTTGGTATGCATGGTTAATAGCTAGTTCTGCTTGTGCCCAAAGGACGCCTGTGGGAAAGGCCATCCCTAGGATAACTAGTTGTGTATGGGACAGGCTCCGAAGCAATTTATTCTTTAGCAAGCATCCACCTATTTGTTTATGGAGCACCTACTGTGTGCAGTGACAGCTAATGTTTCATTGGGTAACAAAGAGGGGCACACAGCCAACTTCGAGGCTGTGTCCTGAAGAGTGGGATCAGAAGCACAGGAAGGGAGCAGAAAGTAACTGGTCCCTTGGGCATCTGGGCCTTGAGCAGCAGAGAGTATGAATGTTAGAGAACACCTGGAAATTTCCAAACAGTTCCTGGAAACCTCATGGCCCCCGTGACTCAAGTTAAAAAGTACCCTGGGAAAGTGGGCCGGAGGTAATGGTGCTTTTCAAGCAGAAGGCTACTTGGAGGTAAAGGGTGACAAAGAGCAGAAAGGTGAAGATCGCGTGTGAAAGGGGTCAAGAGAGAGACACAGAAGGTGCTTGCTGGTCCTGATGGGAACCCGGGGTTCCGGTCGTTTCGCTGGGCACTTTCGGGGGACTGGTGGTTGGGAATGTCCAGTGGGGGCTTCATGTCGGAGAAGGGTCGGAATCTGGACCGGAGATAAGGTGTGGTGGTACTCGGGCGAGGGGTGGAGGGGCAAGCTCTAGGGTAGAGAAGGGGGCGTGGCCGGGGTCCCGCGGTCTGGCGGCGGCGGCGAGGCGGGGTGCGCGCTCCGCGGTCTCGGGCTCCGCGGTCTCGGGCTCCGCGGCACGGGGTGGGGGGTGCACAAGCTCCGCTGCAGGCGGGGGGGGGGCGGCTCGGACCAGAACATGAATCAGCGGCGGTGACGGCGGCGGCGGCGGCCCGCAGCGGCCCCGGGGGCTCCGCGCGGTTGACGGAGCGGGCTCGGGTCTCGGCGCCGCCCTCCCGGCTTCCCGCTCCCCCTCCGGGCGCCCGCCCCTCCGCGGCTCCTCCCCGCTCCTCCTCGGTCGCGGGCCGGGCCCGGCATGGTGCGGCGACGCCGCGGATGGCGCTGAGGCGGAGCATGGGGCGGCCGGGGCTCCCGCCGCCGCCGCCGCCGCCGCCGCCGATCCTGGCGGGTCTGGTCGTGCTGCTGCTCGCCGAGTCCGCGGCCGCAGGTAGGGCGCTGCCGGGGGCGCGGCGGCGGGGCGGCCGGGGCCGGGGCCGGGCCTGGGCGCGAGAGGTGCGGGTGGGATGCGAAAGGCCAAAGAGCGGGGCGCGCGGTGCTGGCCGCGGGCGCGGGCCGGGCCCCCGCCCCCAACTTTCTCGCGCCCGGTTCTCCCCCGGCGGGCTGGGAGCGAAGATAGAGGGGTGTGGGTTGTGTGGCCCGCGCGCGCGCGCAGGGTGGGGTGGGGGTGCTCGGGACTGCATTTCCCGCCTCGGTGCTCCAAGTTGTTTGCTGCCCTTTAGTCCTGGGGACCCCGTTTTGCCTGCCACACCTGGGAAGGTCCTAGTGTGAAACTAGTGTCGGGGTGAACGCCCAGGGATACTCCTTTCCCCTTTAGACACAGGAATTTGGAGGAATCCCTGCCCTAACGCACATCTGATCATACTCTGTCCCTGTGCTCTGAGAGCTTCCTGAAAGCTGGAGCGTTGGAGAGCTTGGGCAGATGGGAGGCTGCTGGTCTTCCTGAGGCTCAAGCCCAGTGTTCCCACCTGGCCCCCGAGGCTTTGGCCCAAGGCAGGAACGCTCTGCACCTTTTCAAATTTATGCCGCACACCTTTGGGACCGCTGGATGTTTCTAGGGTATTGGAGCTATTCCTTGTCCTGGGGTTGATTCTGAGAGGATGAATAGAGTTCAGTCGGAGACTTTGGACAGAACAGCAACCAGAGGTTGGCTTCTTCTCTTGAGACATAATCAGATTCTTGGGAAGGGAAGTAGAAAAGGGTGACAAATATTTACAGGTGGACGGGTGTGCCTAATGATCAGAGAGCCAGCAATTTCCCTGGAGTCACACAATAAAGAGCAGGAAGGAGCAGGACTGGTTTTCAGCTATGCAAATTTTTTACCTGCCCCTCTGCTTATAAACATGGTCAGGCAAGGAGTGTGTAGGGTAAGATTCCAGGGGGCGGTCCTGTTGATGACAGTGCTGCTGGGGTCCTGGGCTACTGCTCATGGCCCCACCCTTCCTCTGCTTTCCACCTTCCTAGCACCGCCCCTGCACACATTCAGGTATTAATAGAGCAGGCAGCTGCCAGGAAGGCTGCCATGTGTTTGATCTGACGTGGTTTTGCATCCATATGTTCTCCACTTCAGGAGAGCACCCCCTCCTTTCTTTCCTCAGCAGGGTGGGGTGCAGGGGGTGCTGGCAGCAGTTCAGGGGCAGAGGGCTGGCAGCCTGTTGCACTAGTTGAGTGCAGCAGTCATTTCCAGGGCAGTGTCTACCCCAGGACCTTTTGGTGGTTGGGCACAGCAGGTGAAGGAGGTTCTTCGAGCTAGGGGGATCTGGCAGTGACAGAAAAGGTACTTGGAAAGGAGTTTGTTGTGTTCCACTCCACAGCTCAGGTCCCCTTCCCTCCCAGGCTGTCTTCCCTCTGCTTCCTTGACATTGGCAAGGAGCCCTCTAGCACAGAAGCCACTTCCTGGAAGAGAACAGAAAATACTTCCAAAGATAGGATCCACCTGCAACAGGCTAATGCACTTTCCTTCCCACCCCTCAGGCTTGAAGCTCATGGGAGCCCCATCGAAGATGACACTATCTCAGGGGCAGTCAATGACACTCAACTGCAGCAAGGAAGGGCTAGAGGAGCCCGATATACACTGGATGAAGGATGGGGCTATGGTCCGGACTGGGAGCCAGGTGTACATCGCCATCAGTGAGCGGCACTGGATTTGCTTCCTCAGGTGCCAGACTAGGGGAAGGTGTGGGTGCCAGCCTGGGGCAGGCTAGTTTTTTTTTTTTTTCTTTTCTTTTTTTTGAATGAGCAGAATATATTTATTGAGGGAGAGAAAGCTCATGTCTGAGAGAGGGACAGGAGGGGGGCCCAAGCCTGTTGTTTCCAAGAAGTGTTTCACTTAGAGCCTGGGACCTGGGGTTGTTTGGATACCCAGAGGTCTGCAGACTGTGGCATCTTCCAGAAGCAGGACGCACTGAATTCATCAAGTCTGCTTAGTAGAATTGCCCCCCTTGACCCTAGGAAGCAAGCTTGGTATCCTGTTTCCACAGCCTGAAGTCAGTGGAGCGATCTGATGCAGGCCAATACTGGTGCCAGATGGAGGATGGGGGAAAAACCGAGATCTCACAGTCAGTGTGGCTCACTGTAGAAGGTGAGGAGGCACAGGTGCAGGGCTTCCTGGCCTGGAGCAGGTGCTGTCTCCTAGTGACTGTAGCTGGAGCAGATGCTGTGCTGCTCCCCTACCCCTTAGAGCTTGTGCTGTCCCAGATGTCAGAGTACCTGCTGAAGTCTATAACTATCTGCGAATCAAGGGGACACCTAGGACCCACAGTTTGCAGGTTTGCTGTCTGTTTCAGCTGTCTGAGCAACAAGCCTCAAGCAGACATCTGGGGCTGGACCCTGTTCTGCCAAGTGGTCTGACCGGCAGGGGCAGGGGGAGGGGGAGGGGAAAGGCTGCGCAGCTGCAAGAGCTCAGAGCTGTTCAGTCCTGGAAAACAAAGTGACTAAGAAAGTAACAAAGGGCTCTGAATGGGAGCTGGGGCCTGCCAGCAGAACTCTGCCAAAGCTCCCACCCACTCCTCCTCCCTGTGTGTGCCCCTCCCCCAGCTCCCCACCCCCACCCTACCACCAGCCTCCTCCCTTACCCTGAGAAGTGCTGTAAGAGCAGGTCTGGCAGGGAGTGCTGGGGTTGGCAAGTCAAATCTGCCCTGCCCTTGTGAGGGAGCTGATGAAAAGACTGCTGTCTCCTCCTCCCTCCAAAGCTCAATGCGTGTTGTGTATGAGCTATGGGAAGAGGCTGTAGGAACCTGAAGAGAAGACTTTAAGTGAAGCAAACTTGTGATTAGACAGTAGGACACTAAGAAGTGGCAAAGTTCATTCCCTGCTCCCCTTCTCTTTTAGGTGTGCCATTTTTCACTGTGGAGCCCAAAGATCTGGCAGTGCCCCCCAATGCCTCCTTCCAACTCTATTGTGAGGCCGTGGGTCCCCCAGAACCTGTTACCATTTTCTGGTGGAGAGGAAGAACAAAGGTTGGGGGACCCACTCCCTCTCCCTCAGTTTTAAATGTAACAGGTGAGCAGCGTAGGAGGGGGCTTTGAGTAGGGAATGAGCTGGGTCCTTGCATGTGGTAAGACTGGCAGAGTTGGAATCTGCCTAGCTCATGGACTTTGCAGTTGCGAGTGACCAGAGCAAATCCCAGTGCTGGCTGCATGAGCAGCACCATTGCTGTGGTCATTATCAGGTGTGTCAGGCTGGCTGGCTGGTCTGATTAGTGGCCTCCTGCTGGGTGTGCTAGCACAGAAGGGTGCTGGGACCACACCCCCCCACGCAGAGCAGTCTGGCCAAGAGAAGCTGGCCCTGGGAGATGAACTGTGTGGGACCAGGCCACTCATCCTCCTCCCCCTAGGCCTCCCAAAAGATGGGGCTAGAAATCAGCCCTTGTAGAGCTGGGAAAGAGCATCTAGTAGACATGCAAAAGACAGGCTAAAGGGAGAGGAGGAGAGAGGCCAGCTTAAGGATACAGGGACCTTCTCTTGTGGTTCTTTCCAGAAGTCTCCAGCCATTTTCCCAAACAGTCGTCTGTTCCTATCTCTGCAGTTAGACCCAAAGCAACCATGCCTGCATACCCATCTGGGCCCCCACGATCCTCAGACATAAAACAAAGTTTACGTATTGAGGCTTGAGTTGGGCAAAAAAGATGAAAGTCTGAGCTTTGTCTCCTGTGCTGAGAGTCAGGGGAAAGGAGCTCTGATCTGTCCGGTGCCTGTCAGAAGAGGTGGACCATGGATCTTGCTGGATATGGGGTGGGGGTTGATCAAGAAGAGGTTGGGTTCCTTTTCAAAACTCCAGACGTGTGTGGTTAGTACCCTCAGCCAGCCAGCGAGCCTGACGATAAACACTTGTGGAATTTCACCTATATACACTACATGGTGCTGGCCACCACATATGATGAGCAAACACTAAGGATATAGAAATCACTCTTTCTGTCCCTGAAGCACTGGGTATAATTGGGGAGACAAGACACATGCATAAGGAGCTGGGAACAGTTGCAAGACACCCACAGGCAGATTCGACAGCAGTAGGGCAGAAAGCAGACAAAAAGGCTGTAGGTGCACAGTGGAGGAGTGACCTGGAAAGGGAGGCAGGGCTGTGCTATCCGTGGGAGATGGAACTGAGATGGGAGGCGCCGTGTAATATCTTTCAAGTGTTTATTCTGTGCCATGCATTTTACATAAATTACCAGGTTTTCATAGTTCTCCCATTTGAGAGACTAGCAGAGGTCATCCAAGCTCATTAAGCCTAGAGTCCTTTCCCCTCACCCCCTGTATGCCGCTATCTAGCCCTTTCCTTTTGCTGGAGAGACTTCTAGGATTTTCAGACCAAAGCCTGTAGGTCCCTCTTCTCCAGCCCCACACTGAGAGGGAATTGCTGTTTAGTGGACTAACTGAAGTTTTCTGGTCTCAGGGGTGACCCAAAGCACAGTGTTTTCCTGTGAAGCTCGCAACAGAAAAGGCCTGGCTATTTCCCGCCCGGCCACTGTTCGCCTTCAAGGTAGGTAGGGGTGGCCGGGTGAGACCAGGGGCATTTTGAGCCAGGCAGCGTGCAGCAGTGAGATTATTCGGCCTTTCAGCTTCCCTGAGTCCTGCTGGGATTTCCAGAGGAGGGGTAATTGGCACAGTCCCCGTTCCTAGTGAGAGCACCTGAGACCCTGCCTTGGCTGAGCCAAGAATAGAATCCTGACGTCACAGCAGATTTCCCATCACGAAGCAGAGTCCTTGGGAGGGAGGGGAGGAAGGATCCTGCCCAATCTTGTTTCTGCCACTCCTGGGGGAGGGGCAGGGAAGCAGCCTGTCAGGGCCTTAAGAGAGGAAGGGCTGGTGCAGAGGGAGGGAGGGGAGGAAGGAGCTGGTGTGCAGGGAAGCTCCTCTGGCTGCAGGGGCAGCTGTTTATTTCTCCTTTCGTGTTTTTATTTCTCCTTTTGTGTTGTAGTATGCTCCCACATATTACCTTCCTGTTGTTTAGCCAGAGCCCCTTATTCAGAGAGAGACAATATCTTTTCTTGGCCTGAGCAGCTGTCCCTTAAGGGTTGCTAGTAGCCATCTTTAGGTTGGGGGATTCCTGGCCCTAGGAAGAACAGGAAGCTTGAGTCCCATGCCTCTTCTTCCCTCTGTCTTATTGCTGAGCACTGACTCCAAGTCCCCATCCACAGCTCTGCCTGCAGCCCCCTTCAACATCACAGTGACAAAGCTCTCCAGCAGCAATGCTAGCGTGGCCTGGGTGCCAGGTGCTGATGGTCAAGCTGTGCTTCAATCCTGTACAGTGCAGGTAGGCTGAGATGGGCCCAGCAGGCTCTCCGGGACTACCTGTGCTCTTTGTAGCTGCATAGCTGATGCATAGGGGCTTACTGCCCAATGCACTTGTTCCGTAGGATTCTTCAGGTACTTCTCCTTAGCGTAGGGTGCTCTGTCCACTGCAAGACCCTGCAGATTGGCTCAAGCCTGTGTGCCTTTTGCATGCTGGCAAACAAAAATCACTAGGGCAGCTTTGGGATTCCTGGAAGAGATGGGTGCATGTGTGTGTCTGTGTCTGATGCTGGAAGATTGAACCCAGAACATTTAGACCTGGTAAGCCAGTACTTTACTGCTAGGCTGCACTGTCAGTCAGACACAACCAGCCAGCTCTAGAAAAGTTGTTTGTCCATTTGGTTTATGTAAGCAAATCCTTTGGTACTTCTGATAATCTGGACCACTGCCATGCCAGAGGACAAGACGTCTAAGTCCTAAAGAGTGGAAAAGGGGCCAGTGAGATAGCTCAGCAGACTAAAGCACTCGCTTAGGCAAGTGCAGGGACCACGGTCCGATTCCCAGCACCACATGCCGCACTAACCCCATATACTTGTAATCCCAGTGCTGGGAGGCTGAAAACAGGAGGATCCCTGAGCTGCATAGTGAGACCCTGTAACAACAAATACATTAAAAAAAAAAATAAGAGTGGAAATGGTATGCACAAGAGGCAATACTTACCTATTTTCATTTCTACTCAGAAGAAGTTTCATGAAAAGCATTTGAAACTGTTCTTAAGAGTTCCTCTGGGCAGCAAGGGCTCCTGCTCTACGCTGTACCACTTAGAGGATCCTACACTGTCTCAGCCTTGGTACAATCCAACCTTGGACAAGCCTGGATTGTCCTTATTGCCCCGCTATACTCCTGAGCATCCTGGATATGACTCCAGGGCCTGTGTAGCCTCTGTCCCAGTCCATCCTCCCAGAGTGGGATGTGGTATGATGTGTGTACCTTTAGGCCCCAGACGCAGCTATCTGTGGGCAGATAGGAGCTAAGCTTGAGTATGCAAGTGATGTTATCTGCACCTGAGCTCTTCCTGGTACAGACACTTAGCCAGGGGCCAGCTCTTCCAGTGCCACCACACTGACTTGAGACCCTCAGGGGTTTGGAGAATTATAAGTATAAATATGAACTTGTAGGCAATTGTGGAGGTTTGATTGTCAAGGTACAAGACAGAAATTTTTTAGTCAATTTTTAAGTAAGGGCTAGGTTGTAGCTCAAAGATAAAGTATATGTCTAGCATGTTCAAGGCTCTGGGTTTGAGTTCTACCACTGCCAAAAAAAAAAAAAAAATGTTAGATGAGGCTGGGCGTGGTTGCATGTACTTATAATCCCAGCTTTTGGGAGACTAAGCAGGCGGATCACTATAAGTCCAATCTACTAGTGAGGCCTTGTACATCCTGTAGACTTCCCTAAATTACAAAAAAAGTTAGCTGATTTATAATGTTAAAATATTTAGCCATATAAAGGTCTCAGTGGCACAGTGCCTACCTGGCAAGCATAATGTCGTGAGTTCAATTCCTGGCATGAAAAAAAGAGTTTAGTCATATAGTTCATGGATCTCTGTTTGTACTCTGGCCCTGAATACCTTCCTCCCCAACAAGGTGTGAGGGGTTGGTTCAAAGTGCCATGGGCTCACAGTTTTCCTGCTTTAGAGAAGCTCTGAGCTGGGCAGGGTGGTGTACTCTGGCCTAAGGCAGGAGGACTGCTGAGAGTTTGAGGCCAGCTTGAGCTGCAAAGTGAGTTCAAGATCAGCCTGAACTGCATAGTGAGACCTATTTCAAAAAGACAAAAAAAGGGACAACCCACTTGGGTACCCCTTTTGTCCTTCTCTTGGACAGAAGCTTTCTTTCCCCCAATAAATATGTTCTTCTCTTAAGAAAAAAAGAGAAAGAGGTCCTGAGGCTTTTTGGGATAGCAGAAGCCAGTACAAGTGGCAAGTACTTTGGAGTAGTTAAGCACAAATACAAAGGAGCAAGAGTTTCCAGGAGTTGATAAAGTCTTTCATCAATAAAGGGATATTTGTAGCTGGGTTTCCTGATCCTAGAGCACTGGGCAGCTGGCACAAGAGGATTGCAAGTTCTAACCTAGCTTGAGCAATTTAGGGACTTTGTGAGATCCAGTTTTTAGAAATAAAAAGGACTGTGTATATAGTGTCAGGGTTTTGTGTTTAATTTCCAGTACTGGAAAGAAAAAAAAAAAAGAAAGAAAGAAAGAAAAGGGAGAGATGAAAAGGAAGAATTTGCAGTGAGTCTTCATATGCTTTTTTTTTTTTTTGCAGAACTGGGGATTGAACTCAGGCCCTTGTGCTTGTCAGGGAAGTGCTTACTCCACTGAGCCATCTCCGCAGCCTTTTTTTTTTTTTTGCAGTGAGTCTTAAAGGATGAATAGGAGATGCTGGGAAGAATAGCTCATTCTAAGCAAAAGGAACCGCATTTGTAGAATGGAGGTGTAGAGCCTTTTGGAT
>PVKA01043522.1:0-16834 GCA_004027165.1 Ctenomys sociabilis
CAAAACTATATATATATATATATATATTTATAGTTTTTTTGTGAAACTAAAAGATTTATGATTGTTTCTTTGCCTAATTATGAATTAGAAAATTCTTATTGAAAATGTGAATCACTTTCCTATGTCTGAAACAAATTTCAAGCTCAAAATGTCCAAAGCAATTTAATCTTTCTCTGTACAGCTGACATTTCCCAGATATTTTTGTCTTAGTTAAAACTATTATCATACACCCACTTTGACAAATAAAGATCTCAGAGATAAAAAAATATAGTATTTACATTGCATTTGGTATTATGAATATCTAGAGATGACTTAAAGTATACTGGAAAATATGCATATATTAGTTTTTTCAGACAGGGTCTCACTGTGTAGTTCAGTCTGCTCTTGAGCTCATTATGTAACCCAGTTGGCCTCAAACTTGGGGTGATCCTCTTGCTTCAGCTTGCTGAGAGCTGGGATTATGGGCATGTGTCACCATACCTGGCTAATGTCTAAGTTTTGTGCAAATACTATGCTAATAGTGTACCTACACATAAAGGATTTTCATATTCAGAGATTTTGGTGTCCTGGGGATGAGGATATCCTAGGATCAGTCCCCTGCAGATATTGAGGGACAACTTTTTTATGTATTTTGTGCAAGGTCTACAGTGTCTCGTTACATAGATCAGACTGGTAGTGATTCTCCTGTTTTCAGCCTCCCAAGTACTGGGATTATAGGCACACACTGCCATGGCCAATCTCAGTCACAGTCTCAGTGTGCCCCATGGGCAGGGCTGGCACAGCACACCGGGAATCAAATCCCAGTCCTTGCGTCTTCCCAAGCAAGTGCTTTAATCTGCTGAGCTAACTGGCCTGCTCTTGAGTGACAATTTTAGTAACTAATATTATACTTAATATGATATATAAACATTAGGATTCTGTCTTCATAGATGAGAACAATATCAATTTACACTTCACCTTATCTAGCCAGAGTGCTCATGTGTTAGGAGGTGCTTGTATTTCTGTTTGTATCGCAAAGCTCAATAGATAAGCAAGACACACACACACACACACACACACACACACACACACACAGAGTTGACCCTATATATCTAGAATCTCCTCCATAGATTTAATCAACCATGAATTGAAAATATTTATAAAAAGAAATTTTAGCCTAGGTACGGTGACACATGCTTATAATCCCAACACTCATGTTTGTAATTCACTCCAGGATTCTTTCTGGCTCTTGATGGGACCTATGTGTGTCTGAATCCCCCAATGGACTTTGGCTTTGGTGGGTACTCACTGTTCCAGACTGTGCACCTTGAGATGCTCACTTCTATCATCTCCCTTATCTTTAAGTTCCTATACAAGATTCCAGCATGTTCCACAACTAGAATTTAGCTTTTCAGAGTGTAGGCAACAGACAAGTGGCGAGAGTATCACCGGCTAGCTTGTCAGAAATGCAAGGTCTCAAGGCAAGCACCCCCCCACAACTCTTGAATCAGAGGTGATTTTTATGCACATTAAAGTTTAAGAAACTTCTGGACTAGAGTGTGCTCTGCAGTCTGATATGCTTTCGGCTTGCTTCTTGTGTGTGACTTGACCCTTCTGGAGAGCACGCTGCATGCTTTGTCATTCTTTTGTCTCCTGACTGCACTTAGCTGGGCACAAAAGAAGCATAAGAGGCATTCTTGTTGCATTAGTCCATTTGTTAGTTGAATTCAGCCCTTGAACAAGAGAAAGAAGAGGAAATATTCTTTTCATAGCTCTTACTGTGGCTTGATCTTTACAAGTTCAAGTTTAACTTTTTTTCCAGGAAGTAAAAGAGCTATTTTCCCTTCAAAGCCTATGATTTCTATGATTCTGTAATTGAGCTCCAAAGGCTGTTTTTAATTTGACCTCAAGTGCAATTCACCAAGACAAGTTTGACAATACTAGTTTCCCTCAGGGCAAAAATACTCCCATTGGAAACCCAGAAAGGGTATCCTATTGAGTAAAATACTTTTTAATTTACTGTAAAAGTGTATTTAGAAAAGCAAATAATCTATGACAGAACATAGAACTGTCCACTTTATGAAATCCAATAAAGAAGAAAAAGTAACCTGAGCCTTTTAAATATTTTTTAAAATAATAAAGCCAACAGCTTTCAATATCCTTGGTGGATCTGCTTGCAGCATATATCAAATGGCATCATGCAAGGAGCATAATTTGCTGTCTATCTTCAGAAATGTGGGCTTTGAAGGCAGGACTTTGGTTTTGGTTGCCTGGAGGTCTGATGGCCTCCTTGAATACTAGGCTTAAGAAAGGTGGCAAAGAGAGCAGAAATTATGTAAATCGCTCTTTGACATATATGTGGGACACTGGAGTTACTGGGAACTCATTTTAGGGAGGGACAGAACTGAAAAGCATGTAACTTTTGAGTATTGGTTGGTTATGACAAAAATGCCCACTGGATTTGGCACCCCTTCCCCAAACTTGCTTCAAGTTTCCTCACAAATCAGTTTAATGGTATGGAAACAGGGTAGTTTGTGAAGAACCAAAGAAAGCTGTAGTAGCTGAATGTAGAAACACCTTCCTATGGTCCCAGCACTCTGGGGGCACTGAAGTAGGAGAGCAGCAAGTTGAAGTTGAGCTTGGGCAACTTCACAGTTCAGTGAGAACTGGTCTCAAAAACAAAAAGGTAGGGATGCAGTTTAGTGTGAAGGCTCTGAGTTCAGCCCCCAAACACCTCTTCACCCTGAAAGAAAAAGTTGTAGCTAAACCCTAAAACACCCAAGATGTCTAAAATTTATGATTGTTTGAGGAGAAATGATTTCTTTGCTTTGTGAACAAGACAAGGAAGAGACTGGCCCCTAAGAGTAGTTTCAAACATAGGTGAGGAAGGAAGCCAGTGCTTTGGTGTAAAGTTGAAGTGACAAATGAGGAGGTGTGCAAGCCAAGCACAGAAGGGTTGTAAGCTAGGATCCAGGCCTCTGAGAGTGCTAGGTGGGCTTTTCATGAACTTCCAAGGCCCCAGTCACCTCAGACTTTCACTGCCCTGGGATTGATGAGGAACGATGATGAACCAAGGAAATGAACATCCATTCATCCATGAGAACAAATATGCATTCATCACTGAAAACAAGAATTCATTCATGATACCTACTATGTGCCAGGCATTGTGCTAGGTGTGAGGATGAAGAAAGGAATAAGTCACATTTTTTTTTCTTTAAGAAAGATATTATTCTAATACAAACTTAAATATGCATAGTTTCTCTTCTATGAGAACATAAAGTACACATACACTAAAGAGCAAAATCAAGGAAAGGAAATGGGGAGAGAGATGTTTTGCAAATAATGAGGGGACCAAGAGATGGGGGGAAGGTGGGAGGGGGACATAAAAAGAATGAAGATGTGATATGCACATGTGCAAACTCCCAATGATGAATGTAATCATTATGTAGTGCAAATATGGACTAATAAAAGTAAAAATTATTTTTAAAACTCCTAGGCTAGGCAGCAATCCCAAAAAAACAGCTATCTAGAAGCTGGTGTAGCAAGTGCTGGCACAGAGGCTTATCCTAAAATTTAATATCTTAGGCTTCTTGAGGCTTCCATGATTATTGTACCTAGTTCTTCACCCCTTTTATAACTATGCCTTCTGCCATGTGACTCTACTGCTCTCCCCCATGAAGTGTACTTCCCCACACTTTGGTTTTAGACTTGACCATGTAATATGTCTTGCCAATGAGATGCTAGCAAATAAACTGGAGCCGACTTTGAAATACTGGGTGTATGGCTGGACTTGAGCTCATGCTTCCCATATTTCCACAAGAAAAACATGATTTGACTGGCTGTTGAGCCCAGGAAGAAGTTCCCTTGAACAGGCTGGATGCGTTGCTTAAAAGAAGCTGAGCTCTTCAGCTGTTTGCCAGTCCTCCCCTCCAGCCTTGTGACAGACACATGAGCAGGACCAGAAGGAGTGAAGAAATGGGGGACATGCCAGTGCACAATTGTTAAATGCTCATTCTTTGTTAGGTACTATCTCAAGGTCTTAAGCATGAAAACAATCACATTAGTACTGCTGGTAGTACTAGTTTGTGTGAGTCAGCTTTCCATCACTGAGACAAAATATCTGAGGTGAACAACTTATAAGGAAGAAAGGTTTCGGCCTGTGGTTGTTTGACTCTGCTGTTTTGCCTGTGGTAGCACAGTATGTCTTGGAAGGAGTGTGTGCCAGAGGAGACCTGTTAAGAGAGGGAGGGAGAGGGAGATTAACAGAGAGATAAAGAGGGACAGAGAGGGAGAGGGGAAGGGAGTGGGAGGGAAGGAGGGGGGACAGAGACAGAGACAGACAGAGACAGAGATAGAGAGACAGAGACAGAAAGACAGAGACAGAGACAGAAGGCAGGCCCTGGCTCAAATAGCCCCTTCCAGGGCACACCCACTATGATATTACTTTCTCCCACCGGGCCCCACCTATGAAAGGGTCCTCTGCCTCCCAGTAGTGCCAAAGGCTGGGTACCAAGCATTCAACACATAGACTTTGAGGGAACATTCAAGATCCAAACTACAGAACAACCATAGCTCTCATTTTCTAATCCTTCCTATGGGCCACTCCTTGGGTCCAAAAGTTGTCATTTTCCCATCTATGCCTCATAATTCTTCACTTGCCATTAGTATCCCCATTTTTCAGATGAGGAATCCGAAACCTAGAGAATCCATAGGAAACAGAAGAGCAGAGGCTTGAACCTGCCTGTCTGTCTCAAAAACCTCAATTCCTAACTACTTGGCTACAGAGAAGTAAGGATGAAGGCCAAAGCTGGGACTTTGCTCAGGCCTCACTGTGTCTGCTGTCCCTGAGAGCCCATCCCTACCCATGTGTGGCCTAGAATCAATGGAGGCTTGGCCTGAAGTGAAAACCCCCTTACTGAAGGGTCCTTATGAGATGTGATGAAAATGATGATGAATGCCATCAGGAGTGTCACCCAACAGAAAGGCAGGTTCACAAATAAAATGCCACATTGGCCTCAGACACTGGCACGATCAGTGCTTTGTTCAAAATGTCTACTGTTCTGGAAATTCTATGCAAGCTCAGCTTGGAGGGTGATCACTCTATGCCCCACGAGCGGCTATAGATCTGTCAAAGTCTACACCAACTTTGACATTGAGTAGGACACTCTGAATATTGAGACAGTCATCAAAAGTGAAAGTGTGGACAAGGTCACCATTGTCAACGTTCTGACTAACAGCAGCAATCCACAGAGATTGGACATTGCCTTTGCCTACCACAGGAGGACCAAAAAGGAACTCATGTCAGCACCGAAGTCAACCTTGTCTGGCCACCTGGAGATGGTGATTTTGGAGACAGTATGATGCATCCAAGCTGAAAGCCTCCAAGAAGGGGTTGGGGACCAATGGGACTCTCTCATTGAGATCATCTACTCCAGAACCAACAAGGAACTGTAGGAGAGCAACAGAGTCTACAAGGAAACATCTAAGACTGATCTCAAGAAGGACATCATTTCCAACACAAATCTGTCATTGATTATGAGCCCACTGACCAAGGTGCCCAGGATCTCTATGATGCCGGTGTGAAGAGGAAAGAATCAAATGTTTCCAAGTGGATCAGCATTATGATGGAGTGGAGCATGTGCCACCTACAGAAAGTATTCAATAGACGCAAGAGCTATAGCTCTTATGACACATTGGAGAGCATCAAGAAAGAAGTAGTAGAAGACTTGGAAAATGCCGTGAAGGGCAAAGGAACTCGCAATAGGGTCGTGATCAAACATGGTCTCCTGCTATGAAGTGTACATGTCAGAAATCAGGTCTGATTTGAAGAAGAAGTATGGCAAGTCCCTGTGCTACCACACCCAGCACTTCACCAAGGGTGACTACAAGAAGCACTGCTGTGCCTGTGCAGTGGAGATGACAGCACTCTGGGCTCCCCAAGCCCCTTAACATCCTAGAAAGGAAACACTTTTTCATCTGAAAAGTGAAAGACACGCCTTTTCTCTTATGTACTGGGTGATGAATAAACTATTTTTACTTTAGAAACAAAACAAAACAAAACAAAACACAATGCCATGTGTCCTCCTTCACTTTATGTACTAGATCTGGCACTGTGTGATTTGTGGCTGTCTCCCAAAGTCAAAATGACAGTGAAAGGCAAACATTTTGAATTGATTTGGGATAGCAGGGCAGCCCTGATAGCACAAGGTAAGATACTTATGAAAGAGAGCTTCCAGCACTGTTTCAGAAAGTGGCAAGAGCAATGGGATAAGGGTGTTCAATAAGTATTTTTTAAGGGGATTAATGGCAAAAATGTGCCTTTTATGCTAATCCATTTTTTATATTAATTTTATTGAGAAAGAAATAGCAATGAGACAGTTTCAAAACAGGTTAATAGGACAGCTACAATAATTAATACATTACATAATGTTGTCTTTGTAGTAGTTATGCATAGAACAAGATGCAGACATGATATCTTATCTAAAAACTATTAATACAAATCTTTTTTCTCATTGAACTAAAAGAAAGTAACTTTATATCTATCCTATTTTGTATGTACAGATATATATAAATGATCCCTCATTTATATCCCCTTTTTTGTTTAGTTTTGTCGCAGATGGGTATTCCATTGCCATTTAAATATTTTAGATCCGTGAATTCAGCAAAATAATCCAATATAGTCCAGTAATCTATAATAGTAGTGGGTTATCAGCAGAAATGGTAATGTCAGAAGTTGTTGACTTGAACCTTTCACAGTTCAGTCTATTAATATGGCTTTACTTTTTATACCTCATTTTTATACTTTTCTGCTGGATCATTAAGACCAAGATAAAGCAAGACTTATGTAACAAAAAGTCCTGAGGGGATTTGACTGACCTCGTCAGATACAAAAGTTTCATTTTTATTGTAATCCATTTTTAGAAACTTAAAAATGTACTGTATTTTCCCATCACATCTTGTATGTGTTAACTAATGTCACCATAGTAGTTAACTGCTGTCTTCTAAGATAGGCCCAATGGTTATACTAACTATGCATTAGTGTTCTCGCTTTGCCAGCTGGAAAGCTGTTTATTCCACAGATTTTTGAGCACATAATATGCAGCTGAGGAGTGTGTAAATCAGACAGATAGGGCCTGTGATTTCATGGAGTTTATAGTCTGGGGGAGTTTGGTTGTACCCTTTTCCCTAGGCTAGCTTTGTCTTTCAAGTTCATTCCTGTCTGCTCAAATAGATTGCACTAACCCTGCTGCTTGGTACCCTCCTCACCTTCCTTCCATATTTTCACCATTTAGATTTAGAGCTTCACAATGACAGACCCTCCCTATCATGAAGCAAACTTGCTGGTCTCACAGGGTTTCACCTCCACTTCCTAGTTTAGCCTTCTTGGCTTGTTCTTTCATTATGACCAGAAATTCCCAGCATGCTTTGGGCTCTCTGTGGAGATGGCAGAAGCACAGATCTCTTTACTATACTCCTATTGAGAACAATATTCTTGGGTGGGCCATTCTGGTAATTGGTCACTTCCTACCTGTGTGGGAGAAGTTTTCCCACTTACAGTTATCCTCACTAGGCATACAGATGTAAGCCAGGTACTTTTCTGCTCCCAAACTCACAACAAAGGAAGCTATTAGCCTCCACCAAAGTGCCATTGAAGTGCAAGAAATATGGCCATGGGAGTATTCTCAGAAGAATCCTAATTTACCCAATGTGTTCCACAGACCAAATTCCTCTAAAGTGGCTGAATTATGAATCCTTTGTAATGGTGTCCCTTTTGGAAATGGCAGCTTGCCTCTGATTCAGAAAATTTCCCAGAACATTTACTCAAGCGTGGGCTTTCTTAGGAGGCAAGGCTTTCAGTCACATTAACAGAAAAATGTGGCCCGAGTCACAGACTGCTGAATCTAGCTATTTTCATGAGGAATAATTTAATATTCAAATAAGTATTAAGGAAAGAGTAAGCCTTCTTCCTGCTTTGCATCCTTCCTTCTCCTGCTAGAGATTCAGGCCATGAATCCTGTAATTGTGAGACTGTGTGGCCAATCCTATGGCTAGCACAGTGAAGGCAGGCAGTGGAGAAGAAAATACAATATGGCTCACCTGTAAATCAAGTCAATTTTTCCCACAGTCGAACACAATCCCAGATAGCCATGTCATGTTGTGATTCTCAGTTAGATTTATGAGTGTGTTTTCCCTATGAGATGCTTACCACGCTGACTAACTAGCTCAGAACATAGAGAAAGACAGAGCACTTAAGAACCAAAATATAGCGCTGGCCACATAGCTCAGCAGACTAAAGCACCTGCTTAGGCAGACACAGTGGCCAGAGTTCAATCTCTGGAGTGCTGTCCCAGCCCAGCCCCTGGGTGCACTGAGATTGAGACTCTGTGTGGTGGTGCATGCCTGCAATCCCAGCACTTGGGAGGCTGAAAACAAGAGAATTTCTATGAGTCCGATCTACCTAATGAGATCCTGCAGACCCTGTACTAAATACATTTTTTTAAAAAAAAGAACCAAAATATAAGGAACCTTTTTGCCTGTTGACTCTGTCCTTATAAGTTAGTTATTTTGATTTCCATTTGGGGACAGCTTGGGTCACTCAAAGAATTCCAGTGTTCAAATGAAATGAGAGAGGGTGAAGGTAACCCATGGTGTTGGAGCTATCTTGCATGAGGTTCCCTTCTTGGAAAGTGATTTTCAGTGGTTCCACAAAAGTGAGCCCAGCCTTCCCTGGGTGTCCTGGGCCAACAAGGAGAGTAGAACTGGTGAGAAGAGGAGACAGTAACACAGAGAAGTGTAACATTCAGGCATGATCTGAGAAGCACCTTGCTGGTCTGTCTTCTGTCCCTTGGGAGCAGTTCAATTCAGTGTGGTAGGGGAGTAGCATGAATAGCACCCCTACTCTAAGTGCCAGGCAAATGTCCTAATCCTACTGACAGTTCCAGGAATTTTATGACACCAAAGAGATATAAAAATGCTTTGGTAGAGGAGAGGACAGATATACATTTCAGATATAGGTTTGTTTCCAGGCTACCACAATAAAGAGAATTTTATAGTCGAGTCATGGACTATAGATAATAAACTGAAAAAAAAAAAAACAGTGCATATACCTTAATTGAAAAATACTTTGAACCAGACATAGTTGGATATGCCTATAATGCCAGCACACTGGGAGGCAGAAGCAGGAGAATCAAAAGTTTGAGCCCAGCCTGGAGAAGTTAGTGAGATCTTGTCTGATAAGAAAAAAAAAAAAGAATGAAAAGCAAGGGGCGGGGAGACTGGGACTGTAGCTCAGTGCAAAGGCCCTAGATTCAATCACAAAAACAACTTCCCTAAAACTTCATTGCTAAAAAACGTTAACACTCATCTGAACTGTTAAAAAAAAATGGCACCCATAGACTTGCCTGTTAAAGGCTTGTCACACACCTTCAATTTGTAAAGAACACAGTATCTGTAAAATGTCATAAATTGCAGCACAATGAAATGTGCTGTGCCTGTAATTGAGAGGAAACAAATGCTTTGCTTTTCTAGTATCATGACTATACCTCGTTTGCAATCACCACAGAGTAGGGGAACATCTTTAAAACAAGAAGGAAAAAAGTTTCAATTCTTTTTTTGTTGTTTTGTATGTATGGTGCTAGGAATCAAACCCAGAGCCTCACATATGCCTAGGAAGTGTTCCCCACTGATCTGTACCTCTAGCCCTAGGTTTAGTGACATTTAGTGACATATTGGAGCTGGAGAGATAGCTCAGTAGAATAAACTCTTGCATTGGTATTGCCTCTGAATTTTGTAATCTAATATGTCTTGTGTTGTGTGTTTTACCAAATGCCTTTTGCTTTGTTCTTTTGGCTTAAGCAACAGATAAATATGGAAAACCTGGTTTACTACAAGCTGAGAAGCAATTAATAATGCTCTGTAGGATTGTGACAAATTCTGGACTTAGAACAGGGCCACCATCATTCATTTGGCTGTTGATTTTGCTAGTGTCTTTTGTAGAGTGAGGCATTCTCATTTACCCAATTTGTAGCTCCTGATTTATTGCTTTATGATCAGTCAGGCAACTGTCTGTGCAAAGTTTGTGCAGAGAGTAGGATCTGAGGCTCTTTGAACCATCTTACAGGTTAAGATTTGTAGTATATGATCTAAAAAAATACAGATGACTTAGGGGCAGGTGTTTAAACCCTAGGACAAAATATCCTTGTTCTCCTTTCTTTTCCTATGTTACAATCATAGCATTTTTGTTAACATGAAATGAGGTTAAAATAAGCCCAAGACAACCTTGAAGTAGACTAAAATCAGCAAATAATGCCTGTTGCCTGAAAGGATGGTCCTAGGGGGAGTGACAGTCTATCTATTTGGCCTTGGGGATAAGTTGTGGTGAGGTGGCACAATTACCTATTCTTTAGCTATTATTTATGTATTTATTTATTAGACATGGTTTTTCTGTGTAGTGTAGGCTGGCCTTCTACTCACTATGTAGCCTAGGCTGGCCTCAAACTCACAGTGATTCTCTTACCTTAGCCTCCTAAGTGCTGGGATTACAGGCATGGGTCACCACACCTGGCTTCCAGCTATTTTTAGACCCCATTGATAAAGCTACCTTCTTTTTTTTATTTTTTAATTTTTATTTATTTTTTATTTTATTGAAGTACAAATATCAATCAGACAGTTTTAAGACACCTTAACAAGACAGATTCGATAAATTAATACATTGCAAACTGTTTTCATAATGTTTTGGTATCATACAAGGTGCATACATGATATTATATTTACAGATATTATTTTAGCAGATATCTCTTATCAGTGAATTGAGAGTGTAGCTGCTTACTTATCTTATTTTTTATACCTGAATTATATCAAAAATTCAATAATTATTTTCCTAGTGGATGACCGTAGTACTAGAAGCTGACATAATATCCTGTCCAACCACCATTAGTGCAGATCTTGCCTCTCATAGGATTATGTAGAAGCACAGCATTATCTATCCCAACTGTACTGTCTATACACACACATCATGATTTTTTCTTTCTACGCCCCTTCCTTTGTCTACACCTGTCAAAAGTGGGCACTCCATTGACATTCAACTAACTTAGGTGCTTGAACTCGACAACACAATCCAACACCGTCCAGCATTCTACAACCATAATGAGTTACTAAACGAAATTGTCGACCATAGCCATTTAGAGCTCAGCTTAATATTATGGCCCCACGATGTATACTTCATTTTTTATACTTTTCTGCTGGATGGTTAAGACCTAGATAGATCAAGACTTATATACCAACACATGAACTGATAAAGCTACCTTCTTCTTTTCTCCTCTAATATCCCTTACAGTCATCCTAGTGGAAGAGGCTTTACAGTCCTAGCATCTAGGACTGTCCCCTGTGTTCTAGGATTGTCTCTGTTTAAGTTTCTCTCACGATCAGAGAAACCTTTCCTAAAATTTCCTTCAAAATAGGAAGTCCTCTGATTGCAGTCTGTTGTTTATGGGCAATTTATGCACCAGAAATAGACTCCTGTGGCCCTTATAAAAATTAATCACTTGAAACACTCTCTTGCCGTTTGCATGTATAGGGCATATAAAAGAGGAAAAATTCTGAAAGAGCCAGTTTGTTTTCTTCCATCTCTAACTTCTGCATGGCCTCTCAAAGGACACGGTCTAACTGGTTTGTAACTTACTGAGCCCAAATGACCCCAACTGGGTCGAACATTTTCCAGAGACAATAGAAAGAATGATATGTTCATTTGGAAGACTAACAGCTCTGTTTATGAAGCATTTCTGTGAGAAAGGAGTGTGTTTGCTTCACTGTATCATTGTAAATTATCACCAAGTCACAGAAAAAAAGCAAATACTAAGTAGCTGGATGTGTATTTTTTCTTGTTACATAATCTGGAAAATGCAAAACACTGCAATATAAGGATGTTACATGCAAGTTGAAAAAATTTAACAGAATCTCGTAGGGAGTTTCTATACCTCTTCAAACAATAGGAAGGAGACTCTTACTAGATCCAGGGCCTATGTTCATGGGCTCAGGAGATATTCAGCCACCTTGCTGATCTGTAGTGCCCATGTTTACTTCTGCTGCGCCACGATGCACCCACAACTTTTCGTGGGCAGGGGTATTCGCTGAACTCTCACCCATACATTTTAACCAGGAAACAGGAAACAGGATTTTAGAAGTATTCTTTCACTGGCTGAGGTTGGCTTCTTTCCTATTTGTTTATAAAAAGCCTAGAAAATAGTCTCCTGAGGTTTTTTTCACTCTTCAAGGTCAGACCTTTCTGTCCTTGGATAAGCTCACTGTCAGCTATTCTTAGATCTCTGCAGCTGGGTAAGCTGAAAGTTCCTCACAGGGAAGTTTCTAGAACTCATGATCTTCACACAATCATCTGTACTGCTTAAAACAGGTGCAGCTTGGGGATTAAGCAGGGGATTGAGGGAATTGTAGCCTTATGTCTTCCCTTGTGGGCTCAGTCAATTCATTCTGGTGTCCTCCTTGGCCACTTATTTAAATGTCCTGCTCTTCATTCTTCCCAGTGTCACAGGACCATAACTAGCCTGGGAAGATGGTGGACACACATAAATTTAGCACTCTAGAAAGCAGAGGCAAGAGGGTCACAAATTTAAGCTCAGCCTGGGAAATACGGTGACTTAGAGAGACTATAGGATATTTACACATGTGTATCTGGTTTAAATCACTTATGAGTATAAGTTCAAGTGGCATCCACTTAAATATAAATGCTTCAAGTTTATCATTCTTTAAAGATGAGTAACATTCCGTTATATAGAAATACCATATCTTTTTCAACCCTTCCTCTTGGTTGTTTCCAAGATTTGGCTATCACAAACTGTGCTGCTATAAACATAGGTACACATATATCACTATGATATGATGTTTTCAGTTCCTCTGGGAAAATTCCCAGTAAGGGGATAGCCAGCTTGAATGGAATTTCCAGTCCTACTTTTGTGAGGACTCTCCACACTGATTTCCACAATGGTCACACCAGTCTACAATCCCACCAGCAGTGGAGAAATGTTCCCTTTTCCCCACAACCTCTCCAACATTTGTTGTTGGTTGATTTCCTTATGATAGCCATTCTTTCTGGAGTGAGATAATAGCTCAGTGTTGTTTTTATTTGCATTTCACAAATGGCTAGGGATGTGGAGCATTTTTTCATATATTTGTTCGCTTCTTTAATTTCGTCCTCTGAGAAGTGTGTATTCATCTCAGATGCCCATTTCTGGATTGGGTCTTTAAATTTGAGGGCCCTGATATATCTTAGTTCTTTATATAATCTAGAGAGCAGACTTTTGTCTGAGTGCTTATTAGTTAGGATTTTTTTGAAATTTGTGGGTTGTCTTTTCACTTTGTTGATAATTTCTTTTGATGCACAGAAGAGTTGATCCCAGTTGTTGATTCATTCAAGTGCTTCGCACGCGAATATATGTTCAGGAACTCTACCTACCCCTATGTCATCAATAGTTCCTCCTACTTTCTCTTCCAAGAGATTGAGTGTTTCTGTCTTAATGTTTAGATCTTTAATCCATTTTGACTTTAACTTAGTGCATGGTGATAGAGCTGGGTCAAGTTTTAGTTTTCGGCATGTAGAAAGCCAAGTTTTACAGCACCATTTGTTAAAGAGTCTATCCTTCTTCCAGTAAGCGTGTTTGGCCCCTTTGTCGAAGATCAGATGGCTGAGTGTTTTTGCAGAGGCCTCTGCATCTTCTAATCTATTCCATCAATCCTCAGGTCTACTTAGTGGCCAATACCATGTTAATTTTATTAAAGTCTCTTTGTAGTATAATTTCAAGTCAGGAATTGTGATTCCTCCTGCCTTGTCTTTGTTGGCCAGGATTACATTTGCTATTTTAGGTCTTTTGTGGTTCCAAATAAATTTTAGGAATGATTTCTTTAGGTCTGGAAGGTGTGTTGGTGGCAATTTGATAGGGATTGCATTAAATCTGTGCAACAATTTTGGGAGTATGGCCATTTTTACGATTTTGGTTCTTCCTGTCCAGGAGCATGGAATACCTTTCCATATTCTGAAATCCTCTATGATCTGTTTTCTTAGGGTGTTGTAGTTTTCTGTGAAAAGATCTTTGACTTCATTGGTTAAGTGAATTCCAAGGTAATTCATTTTTGGTGGTGCTATTGTAAAAGGTATTGTTTCTATAGTTTACCTTTCAGTGTGCTTGTTATCTGTGTAGAGGAATGCCATTGACTTTTGAGTATTGACTTTGTATCCTGCTATGCTACTGAATTTCTGCATCAATTCTAGTAGCTTCTTGATGGGATTTTTGGGGTCTTCCAAGTAAAGTATCTTGTCATCTGCAAATAGTGATAATTTAAATTCTTCTTTACCTATTCTTATTCCTTTTATTTCTCCCTCTTTTCTAATGGCTGTTGCTAATGATTCCAACACTATATTGAATAGGAGGGGTGATAGAGGACATCCTTGTCTTGTACCTGATCTAAGAGTAAAGATTTCAGTTTTTCCCCATTTAGAATTATATTAGCTTTTGGATTGTCATAGATGGCTTTTATCAAATTGAGGTAGAGTCCATCTATTCCAATTTTCTGTAGGATTTTGAACATGAATGAGTGTTGGACTTCGTCAAAAGCTTTTTCCACATCAATTGAGAGGATCATGTGGTTTTTAGGTTTCAGTCTATTAATATAGTGCATTACATTTATAGATTTTTGAATACCTGGTCATGGTGTATGATTTTCTTGATGATTTGCTGTATTCTGTTTGCTAGGATTTTATTGAAGATTTTTGCATCTATGTTCATGAGGGAGATTGGCCTGTAGTTCTCCTTTTTGGTTGTGTCTTTCCCTGGATTTGGAATCAGTATTATACTTGCCTCCAAAAATGATTTGGGGAGGACTCCTTCCTTTTCAATTTCATTGAACAGTTTATGGAGTGTTGGGATTACATCTTCTATAAATTTCCTGTAGAATTCAGCTGTGAATCCATCAGGACCTGGACTTTTCTTTGTTGGTAGGCTTTTTATTATGTTTTGTATTTCGTTGGCTGTTATTGTCTTATTGAGAGTTGTTCCATCTTCTTGGCTCAGTTTTAGCAATTTGTACCTTTCGAGGAATCTATTCATTTCTTCTGTGTCTTCTATTCTGTGAGCTTAAAGGTTCTCAAAGTAACTATTGATAATCTTCTGAATTTCCACTGGGTCTGTGGTGATTTCACCCTTTTCTTTCTTTATTGCTTGTATTTGAGTTTTCTCTTCCCTCTTTTTGAGGAGGTTGGCTAGCGACTTATCAACTTTATTTAGTCTTTCAAAGAATCAGCTTTTTGATTTGTGGATTCTTTGAACTGTTTTCTTCATCTCATTTGAATTAATTTCTGCTCTAATCTTTATGATTTCTTCCCATCTTTGCGCTCTGGTTTTGGTTTGCTCTTCTTTTTCTGGATGTCAGAGGTGCAACATTAGGGTGTTTATTTGCTCCCATTCTGTTTTCCTAATGTGTGAGTTCATAGCTATGATATTCCCTCTAAGAACTGCTTTCATCACATCCCATAAATTCTGGTAAATTGTGGTTGAATTTTCATTGAATTGTAGATATTGTTGAATTTCTTTCTTTTTTTTTTTTTAAAGTCTTTCTAAATTTTATTGGGACCGAAATAGAATATGGATTGAGCATAAACCTCTCCAATTTTTTTTTTAAAAAACAAGAATACACCAAAAGACATGAAATATCAAATCTAACCTTTCTCTCCAGTCTTCCTGGTAGAGGCTTACTGCCTTACTTAAGGCAGCTTAAATTTCCCCACAATTCATATTTTAATTTAGAAAATATAGGGCATAAAAGAGAGTCCAAATAATTCACAGCAATGCAGACAACACTCCCCAGGTCAGAGCAGAGGGATCCAGAGAGGCACTGGGCTAAGGGCCCAGGGCATCCCCTGGGGGAATGAATCTTGGGTAGAAGGCAAACAGGAACAATAAAACCAAATGCTAATTACTTTATAAATGCATTTTATGACCTATAGTGACAAGTAACAACAGTAATACTGAAAGCGTCTTACATTAAATTTCTGGCAAAATATCCTTTTATAATATAGTATATGCTTCCCCGGTGTGGGGGTAGTAAAGGACATGAGGCCAGAATGATCCTGGCCAAGACTAATATCCTCTAATTGTGTATTAGCAAGAAAGGTAGAAATCAGTATTGAGTTAGATATCACTAGAATATTTAATACTGATAGGAAAAAAAAGAACATACATGAGGTTGAGTAGAGGAAGAAGAGGTTACGCCTGGGCTGAGGGCAAAGCATGGGCATGCATACAGGACCAGGCCAGAATCCCCAGCAGCTCTATGCTATGTAGGCCATGGGACCACAAAGTTAGTGACAAGACCTAAGTTAGAGGCACAGTCTAGGTACCACCTTGGACAGGGGTGACAGGAAGGAATTACTGGGCACCTGAGAGGGTTATGTAAACTGTAGAATCAGGGGCATGGGCTTCTTTACCATATGTACCTTCTTCTGTCCACTCGCTAATTGAGCCTACTGACGTCAAGATCTAGGGCTCACCACACCAAGGCCAAGATGGCTGTGAAGCAGAACTAGGGCCCAAGTAGTTCTGACGGGAGTTATGTCCTGACTGGTAGGGAAAATACTGACAAAAGGTGTGCACATTTATTTTGGCAAGAGCTGTATATATGGAGCTGGCTGAGCTTTTGGGTACTCATCCTTACTGTTCTAGCTAGAGGTGATTTAGGGATTGGAGAGGACAGGGGCAGATCCAGAGAAGAACTAGGGTCCTGGAGTAATATGAGATACTACTGCTCATAGTTGACTTGATTGAAGCTTAGGCTCCCATAAGGCATTGGG
>PVKA01043525.1:0-16710 GCA_004027165.1 Ctenomys sociabilis
TTCCTTTGTCTACACCTGTCAAAAGTGGGCACTCCATTGACATTCAACTAACTTAGGTGCTTGAACTTGACACCACAATCCAACACAGTCCAGCATTCTACAACCATAGTGAGTTATTCAAAGAAATTGTCGACCATATCCATTTACAGCTCAGCTTAATATTATGGGCTCATGATGTATACTTCATTTTTATACTTTTCTGCTGGATGGCCAAGACCTAGGTAGATCAAGACTTATATACCAACACATGAACTTTATATTTCCTATGTGGTCAGTGAAGTCCTCTCATGGTTTATCTTGTAGTCCTGTACATTATTCTGTAGTTCCTTTGTCTGTGTCATTCATGTGGATGAGTCACGGCCAATGCTTGACCAGATTGCTCTCTGTGAGAGCCCGAGAGAAAGTTTTCTCTTCATGTGACTCTCCCCAGGCACACTTTAGAACTTCAATCTCTTTCCTCTGTGGCTTCATAATCTCCTTGTTCAGAAAATTTGGAGCTTACCTGAGTTTCATGATGTTGCAGTACAGGTTTTCCTATGTCCTTAGTCTTCACTGACCTTGAAAGGCTAGGGCCAAAATGTTGGCTGGCCTTGTGGTTCTTCTATTTCTCCAACTCTGACTTGTGATCTCTTTAGGATTTCTTGTCATACTTTTCTTATACAGCACTTCCTAAGTATGAGAATAACTAGGTGAAGATTCATTCATTTTCCTGTTCATTCAATTTTTATGCATTTATTAACCTTTATTTATTTCCCTCCCTCCCTATACAATATTTGTACATGTGTGTCTGGTTTATTTCACTTATGAGTATATATTCAAGTAGCATCCACATGAATAAAAATGCTTCAAGTTTATCATTCTTTATAGCTGAGTAATACTCCATTATATAGAAATACCACATCTTTTTCAAATATTCCTTATGTGACGAACATCTCAGTTGTTTCTTTTTTTTTTTTTTTTGGATTTATTTTTAATTTTATTGAAGTACAAATATCAATCAGACAGTTTTACAACACCTTAACAAGACAGATTCAATAAATAAATACATTGCAAACTGTTTTCATACTGTTTTGGTATCGTACAAGGTGCATACATGATATTATATTTACAGACATTGTTATAGCAAATGTCACTTATCAGTAAATTAAGAGTGTAGCTGCTTACGTATTTTTTATACCTGAATTATATCAAAAATTCAATAATTATTTTCCTAGTAGATGACCATAGTACTAGAAGCTGACATAATATCCTGTCCAACCACCGTTAGTGCAAATCTTGCCTCTCATAGGATTATGCAGAAGCACAGCATTATCTATCCCCACTGTACTGTCTATACACACACGTCATGATTCTTCCTTTCTATACCCACTCCTTTGTCTACACCTATCAGAGATAGGCACTCCATTGTCATTCAATGAACCTAGGAGCCTGAACTCAACAACGAAATCCAACACAGTCCAGCATTCCACAACAATAGTGAGTTATTCATAGAAGTTGTCGACCATAGCCATTTACAGCTCAGCTTAATATTATGGCCCCGCGATGTATACTTCAGTTTTATGTTTCTGCTGGATGGTTAAGATCTAGATAGAGCAAGATTTATATACCAACACATGTACTTTATGTTTCTTATGAGGTCAGTGAAGTCCCCTCAGGGTTTATCTTATAGTCCTGTACCTTATTCTGTAGATCCTTTGTCTGTGTCATCCATGTGGATGAGTCACAGCCAATGCTTGACCAGTTTGCTCTCTGTGAGAGCCTGAGAGAAAGTTTTCTCTCCATGTGACTCTCCCCAGACACACTATAGAACTTCGATCTCTTTCCTCTGTGGCTCCATAATCTCCTTGTTGAGAAAATTTGGAGCTCAAGTGAGTTTCATGATGTTGCATTACAGGTTCTCCTATGTCCTGAGTTTTCACTGAACTTGAAAGGCTAGGGCTAAAATATTGGCTGGCCTTGTGGCTCTTCTATTTCTCCAACTTTGATCTGTGAACTTAGGTTGTTAACCATCCAGAAGAAAAGCTGATTAGTATCCTGCAGCATATGCCATTCACTTTGCCTTATCAGACTCAATTGATTTTAGTTGTTGTTGTATGTTTCCTTCTGTATTTCTGCTTTTCACTTGTTATACTAGGGAGACTATACGATATTTACACCTGTGTGTCTGGTTTATTTCACTTATGAGTATATGTTCAAGTGGCATCCACTTCAGTATAAATGCTTCAAACTTATCATTCTTAATAGCTGAGTAATACTCCATTATATAGAAATACCACATCTTTTTCAACCATTCCTCATATGATGGACATCTTGGTTGTTTCCAAGATTTTGCTATCACACATTGCACTGCTATAAACATAGGTACACAAATATCACTATGATACAATGCTTTCAGATCCTTTGGGAAAATTCCCGGTAGGGGGATAGCCGGCTTGAATGGGATTTCTAGTCCTACTCTTTTGAGGAGTCTCCACACTGACCTCCACAATGGTTGTACCAGTCTACATTCCCACCAGCAGTGGAGAAGTGTTCCCTTTTCTCCACAACCTCTCCAACATCTGTTGTTGGTTGATTTCCTTATGATAGCCATTCTTTCTGGAGAGAGATGGTATCTCAGTGTTGTTTTTATTTGCATTTCACGAATGGCTAGCGAGGTGGAGCATTTTTTCATATATTTATTTGCTTCTTTAATTTCGTCCTCTGAGAACTGTGTATTCATCTCAGATGCCCATTTCTGAATTGGGTCTTTAAATTTGAGGGCCCTGTTATATTTTAGTTCTTTATATATTCTAGAAAGCAGACCTTGTCTGATTGCTTATTAGTTAGGATTTTTTTTTCAAAATTTGTCGGTTGTTTTTTCACTCTGTTGACAATTTCTTTTGATGTGCAGAAACTTCTCAATAAGAGTTAATCTCAGTTGTTGGTTCTTTCAAATGTTTCCCATGCAAATATATGTTTGTTCATGAACACTTTACCTACCCCTATGTCTTCAAGAGTTCCTCCTACTTTCTCTTCCAGGAGATTGAGTGTTCGTGTTTTAATGCTTAGATCTTTAATCCATTTTGACTTTAACTTAGTGCATAGTGATAGACCAGGGTCAAGTTTTAGTTTTCGGCATGTAGAAAGTCAGGTTTTCCTGCACCATTTGTTAAAGAGGCTATCTTTCTTCTAGTAGGCTTGTTTGGCCCCTTTGTCAAAGATAAGATGGCTGAGTGTGTTCGTAGATGCCTCTGCATCTTCTAATCTATTGCATTGATCCTCAGGTCTATTTTGTTGCCAGTACCATGTTGATTGTATCACAGTGGCTTTATAGTACAATTTCAAGTCAGGAATTGTGATGCTTGTTGCCTTGTCTTTATTGGCCAAGGTTGCCTTTGCTATTCTAGGTTGTTTGGGGAACGAAATAAATTTTTGGAACGATTTCTCTAGGTCTGTGAGGAATGCTGGTGGAAATTCGATAGGGAGTGCATTAAATCTGTACAGCAATTTTGAGAGTATAGCCATCTCCATGGTGTTGGTTCTTCCTATCCAGGTGCAGGGAATATCTCTCCATTTTCTGAAATTGTCTATAATCTCTTTTCTTAGGGTGTTGTAATTTTCTGTGAAAAGATCTTTGACTTCCTTGGTTAAATGAATTCCAAGGTATTTCATTTTCCATGGTACTATTGTAAAAGGTATTGTTTTTATTGTTTCCCTTTCAGTGTGCTTGTTATCTGTGTAGAGGAATGCTATTGACTTTTGCGTATTGATTTTGTATCATGCTATGCTACTGAATTTCCATATCAGTTCTAGTAGTTTCTTGGTGGAATTTTGGGGCTCTTCCACCTAAAGTATTGTGTCATATGCAAATAGTTATAATTTAACTTCTTCTTTACCTATTCTTATTCCTTTTATTTCTCCCTCTTGTCTAATGGCTTTTGCTAATGATTCCAAAACTATATTGAATAGGAGGGGTGATAGAGGACATCCTTGTCTTGTGCCTGATTTAAGAGTAAAAGATTTCAGTTTTTACCCATTTAGGATTATATTAGCGCTTGGGTTGTCATAGATGGCTTTTATCAAGTTAAGGTAGAGTGCATCTATTCCAATTTTCTGTAGGACTTTGAATATGAATGAATGTTGGACTTTGTCAAAAGCTTTTTCTGCATCAATTGAGATGATCATGTGGTTTTTAGATTTGTCTATTAATATAGTGTATTACATTTGTAGATTTTCAGATATTGAACCATCCTTGCATCCCTGGGAAGAATCCTACCTGATCATCTTCTTGATGATTTTGTGTATTCTACTTGCTAGAATTTTATTGAGTATTTTTGTGTCTATGTTCAAGAGGGAGACTGGCCTGTAGTTCTCTTTTTTAGTTGGGTCTGTTCCTGGTTTTGGAATCAATATAATATTTGCCTCCAGAAATGATTTTGGGAGGACTGATTCCTTTTCAATTTCATTGAAGAGTTTGAGGAGTGTAGGGATTATATCTTTATAAATTTCTTGTAGAATGCAGCTGTGAATCCATCAGAACATGGACTTTAGTTGGTAGGCTTTTTATTATTTTTTGTATTTCGTTGGCTGTTATATTGGGTTATCGAGAGTTGCTCTATCTTCTTGATTCAGTTTTGGTAATTTGTGCCTTTCAAGGAATCTGTCCATTTCTTCTGTGTCTTCTATTGTGTGAGCATAAAGATTCTCATAGTAACTGTTGATAATCTTCTGAATTTCCGCTGGGTCTGTGGTGATTTCACCCTTTTAATTTCTTTTTGCATGTACTTGAATTTTTTCTTTCCTATTTTTAATGAGGTTGGCTAAAGGCTTATCAACTTTATTTAGTCTTTTGAAGAACCAGCTTTTTGATTCATTGATTCTTTGAACTGTTTTCATCTCAATTGAATTAATTTCTGCTCTGATCTTTATAATTTCTTTCCATCTTTGGGCTCTGGGTTTTGTTTGCTCTTCTTTTTTCTAGATGATGGAGGTGCAAGATTAGGGTGTTTATTTCTTCCCATTCTGTTTCCTAAGTGTGAGTTCATAGCTATGATTTTCCCTGTAAGAACTGCTTTCATCGCATCCCACAAATTCTGGTAAATTGTGCTGGAATTTTCATTGAATTGTAGACATGGTTGAATTTCTTGTTGAATTTTGTCTGTGACCCATTGATTGCGGAGTAGGGTGTTGTTTAATTTCCATGAATTTAGCAGGTTTTTCTGGTTTCTTTTGTCATTTATTTCCAGTTTAATTGCACTGTGGTCAGATAATATGCATGGGATAATTTCCGTTTTCTTGCATATCCTTATGCATAACCTATGGACTAGTATGTGGTCTATTTTAGAAAATGAGCCATGTTCAGCTGAAAAAAGTATGTATTCAGCTGTGGCTGGGTGGAACACTGTATATTTCCACCAGGTCCATTTGTTCCAAGCTCTGGTTCAGTTCTGCCACTTCCTTAATAATTTTTTTGTCTGGTAGATCTATCTTTTTGGGATAAGGGGGTATTAAGGTCTCCTCTTAAGATTGTTGTATTGGATATTAGGTTTTTCATGTCCATCAAGGTTTGTCTTATATAGTTGGGTGCTCCCATGTTTGGTTCACAGATATTTATGAGTGTTACCTCTTGCTCTTGAATTTTTCCTCTCACCAATATGTAGTGGCCTTCTTTGTGTCATTTGATCATTCTTGGTTTGAAGTTGAGACTGTCTGAGAACAGAATTGCTACTCCTGCTTTTTTCTGAGGTGCTAGGGCATGTAGTATTGTTTTCTATCCTTTGACTTTAAGCCTTTGAATGTCGTTTTGAGTTAAGTGTGTTCCTTCTATACAGCATATTGTTGGATTTTGTTTCCTAATCCATTGTGGCAATCTATTTCTCTTAATTGGTGAATTGAGTCCATTTACATTGATGGTTATAATTGAAACGTGTTGAATTATGTTTGTCATGATATTTACCTGGTGTTGTTTACACCTTTGTATCCTGCATTTAGTTGTCTGTCCTGTTTAGTGGGTTCCTTCCATCCTTATTCGTGGAGTTCTGGCCATTGTGGTCTCTCTCAAACCTCTTTCAGTAGCCTGTGTAGGGATGGCTTTGTCATCATGAAATTCTTTAGTTGTTCTTTGTCATGAAAGTATTTCACTTCTCCATCAAACTTGAAAGAGAGTTTTGCAGTGTATAATAGCCTGGGGTGGAATTTTTTTTCATACAGGACTTGAAGAACTCTGTTCCATGCTCTTCTTGCCTTCACGGTTTGTGTAGAGAAGTCGGCTGTAATTCTGATGGCTTTTCATTTGAATGTGATCTGCTTCTTCTCTCTAGCAGCTTTCAGTATATTATGCTTATGTTGGATTTCTGGGATCTTGATTATTATATGCCTCGGTGTGTTTTTATTTGGGTCGAAGTTATTTGGTGTTCTGTATGCTTCGCTTACCTGAATGTTGGATTGTTTCCTCATATTTGGGAAGTTTTCTGTGATTACTTCTCCCCAAATTCTTTTTATGTCATTTCTATTGACTCCTTCATTCTCCTTTATGCCAGGTAATATCACATGGTTCATCCTGGCATCATCTTGCAGGTGATGGATTATTTTTTCCTGCATTCTCATTGTTTTTAAGAGATCCCTTTTCACCTTTTTCACTAGCTACACCAGTGTCTTCAACATCTGAAACTCTGTCTTTGCTTTCAGACGGTTTTTAGACTCATGATTGAGATTTTTAGTTCTTCTATAACTCTTTGACTCTGTTTCATGCATTGTATTTCTTTTCTGTAGTGCTCATTCAAGGAATCTGTTATATTTCTGATCTTTGTTTTTTATCCATGTCCTCTTTAGAGGTAGTTATTAATTCTTTTTCTGCAGAATTTCTTCCAAGTTGGGTTTCCTCTGTATATTTCCAGACTTCTTTCTGTATTTCAGATGCTATGATTTCAAAGAATTCTTTTTTTCAAAGAAGTTTTTCGATTTCTGAAATTATTTCTGCTTTGAGTTCTTCATAACCTTTCTGCTGTTATTTCTTTGCTTCTGATGTTAATTCATACATTTCAGCTGGAATAGTCGTCTCTGCACTTGTTCTGGGTGAGCATTGGTTTTCCTCCTGATGTTTCTGGATTTGATTGTTTATTTCAGATGCTATATATTCAAATATTTCTTTTTTTATTTCAGGGATGAATTCTCATCTGAGTTCCTCTATACCTTTCTGCTGTTGTTCCTTTGCTTCTGTTTCTGTCAATTCATTTATTTCAGCTGAGTTAGTGTCCTGTGCACTTACTTGTGGACTCAAGACCTGAGATTGCATTTTTCTCCTTGTCTTTGTCATTTTGTATAGCACTGATCTCTGACCTTTGGTGCATAGCTTTGGTGCAGCTATAACCTTAGCGTGTAATGAGATTCAGGTGCCAGTCTATGAAGTTTGAGATTATCCAGTTATGCCTAACCTGGATCTAGCTGTTGTGTTCAGTTCCTTTTTGCTGCAGCTCTTGTGGTTCCCCTCTGTTGGTTCCCTGGTCAGGTGAGCACAAACCGGGATGCAGAGCAAGTAGTGAAAATTACCAGTATCTTGGCTGGCTTTGGGGCGAGGATCCGGAAAGTTGCCAGAGTCGGCCCTCGTGTCTCAGGCAGGTCTCTCTCTAGGTAGGTGGGCCTGGGCTTTGGTGGTTCTGTGGCCGAGCTGCTCTGAGTCTGGGGCCACGGGGTTGAACTGGGGATTGTTGTGAAAGGGGATTACTGGGAAACTTCCCTCTGGCACAGCAGGCTTGGAGCTCTCAATCACAGGCTGAGCTGCACTTGGTCTGGGGCCCTGGGTGGAACCACGGATCGCTGGGAAAGGGTGGCTGACCCTTTGTAGTCCTTTTGGTCAATATTTTGAACATTTCCATTTTTTTCTCTTTATAGAGTTTTTGAGCTTCTTCTCTCCCTTGTTTTCGCCTCTCGAATTTTTGTTTCTTAGCAGCACACAGAGCTTGTACCTGCTCATATTCTTCTTGTGCTTTTTGACTGGATGTTTTCCTTTTCTTTTTCTTGGGAACAGTGATAGTACTCACTGTGTTGTTACACTGTCCTTCTGGCTGAGGCAGATGATTCTGGTCTTTACACAAAGCACCATCAACTCTACACTGTTCTTCGGGAAAAGGCTGGTTAACTTTTTCTTCTGACAAATGCTGGTTAGCTTTTTTAGTTGCTTCTTGAATATTTCCTCTTCAGCTAAATAGATATGTTTCAAGTGATCTGGATACTGATCTGTGAATTGGGATCCCGGGATGTTGTAGTCTTGTTTTCTTTCTATAGCAATTTCTTGTAATTTTGCTGAATCTTCAATTTTCTCCGAAAGGCAAAGCCTTGTCCCTCACGAACCTTCCTGGGAAGGCCTGTGGGTGGTTAGGCCACCAGGTCCTCCGTTTCCCATTCTTATTCTTCAGGCCAATCGAGGAAACCTCTTTGCTTTGTGTCCCCAGAACTGCAGTATGCAACCTCCCCGCCAGGCTCCCTGGTGCCATCCTGCATTCACTGCCTGGGCAGATGAACCCACGGACCGCACTATGTATTTAAATACATGCTGAGAAAATATTTTATGAAGAGATGACTACATGACAAAGATTGTGAAATAAGCCTAACCGAACTTATAAAATTCTCTTTCAAAATAGGGCATTTCGGAAAGTAAAAATTCATTTTAGTACGTTGTTCTCTGTTCAAAATGGCTTGGGATCTAACTCGGTTTTTCTGACAGGTAACTAGTCCTTTGAGACCAGACACAGGCTCTTCCTGCTCTGAGACAGAACAGCTAGGAGAGACAACTGGTGAGGAGTGCAAGGTGCTCGATCCACCCTACACTCGCCAGGCTGGTACATCCCAGAGAGCACTGCCCTTCTTCTCAAGTTCTCCTTTAAAAATGATCTCAGTGGCTACCAGAATTTTTAATTAAAGGCCTTCCCCGCACAACCTCTAAGTGGCAAAAACGTGCTTTTTGGTATCCGTTGAGTGACAGAATGCTTTTCTCGGTTTTGTCTGAAGCCATGCCCAGAGGCAAGAACCACTGGTTATCAGGTGCAGGGTAAAGTAGCCTCTAATACTTTTCACTGCGGTTCTCTTCCATGCATCTATGCACTCAGGGAGGGCATTGTGTAAAGCAAAAATGAAAACAATTCATTAAGTCATAGCTCACAGGAAAATAAAAACTATGGATTAACACAGATTAAGAACAATAATAACAAAGGGCTACTCATGACACAAGATTATTAGTCACTACCCACTTTTCTGACACAAATGTAAGCATATTACTCTCTACCTCTCCTGTCATAGGTACTTACAAATAAATGTTCGAACAATGATACTATAAAACAAAGTAGTACTGACTTATTTTTCAGTTAATAAGCCAGAATTTTTTTTTAAAAAGAACGATAATAGGAAGGTAAATTAAACAATAAACTAATGGTGAGTCATCATATTTTATAATACATAGAAATTTGCTGTGAATGTACACATGCATAACTGACTCCTACATTAATCTCACATTCCATGATTTTGATAAATTTAAATAATACTTTCAGCAGCCATTTTGTAGATTCCTTAAAAAATTGTTTATAAGCAGCCATGTAATCTACAAGTACAGAGTTACTTCTTTTTTTCCTATATTTGTACTTTTTATTTATTTATTTTTTCCTTAGAATGCTACTTAGAGTTTCTAATACAGTGCTAAGTAAGAATAGAGTCACCCTTGCAGGTCACCTTATCCAGGGGACAGTGCACATTGCTTCACTATCAAATACAAGTGCATTGTAGTGCTCCTCTAGATGTCTTTTATTGAACTGAAAGAATTCCATTCTACTCCCACTTCACTAGACTTTTCACAAACTGATGTGTTGCTGTCAAGTGTTTTTTCTGCCACTGTGGTCAAAGAGCATACTCTATGGGATTTCCAGCTTATAGAATTTATAGAAAATTGTTTTATGGTCTAATTTACTTCAGTAAATGTACATATAGACTTAAAAACATTGTACATTATGCAAGTATTGAACACAACGTGCTGGATGTGGTTGTGGCTCCTTAGATCCTCTCTGTCTCTTTACTAATATTCCATCCTTTCTATACTAAGACTTAATATTTCCCAACAGGAGTATGCATTTGTCAGTTTTGCATCTGTCAATATTAATTTTTTGAAAATTCATGTAGTTATTTTATCTGTTAATTCATGATTTTTGTATATGCCACAATAAATTGAAGCACTACATAGTATTTACCAGCATTTTGAAAAAACTTTTAAAAATTATGTTTTGGAACCAAGTCTCAGTAGAGTAACAGACCGGCCTGGAACTTGTGATCCTCCGCCTCAACCTCTCAAGTACCTGAATTATAGATGTGTGCCACCATGCCTAAATTTTGTCAACTTTTGGTTTATCTATTTTGAGACTTCTAAAAATAATTGTACATGCACTTTTGAAACTTTTAAAAATACCTACATATTTATAACTTGTATGCTGCTGAATACATACACATGTATACATTCAAAGAACTGTGATAAACAGAAAAGTTCCTCTGTTCTTGGTAATACTTTGTCCTGAAGTCCATTTTAGTACCAGTAAAGTTACTCCAGCTCTTTTATGCTCATCTTCATGGTACATCTTTTTCTGTTCTTTACATTCAACCCAAGTCTTTCTTTTTAAAAGCATCTCACAAAAAATGAAGTACATTTATTTACACTTCAACAAAAAGATATATACTTCACAGAGAAAGAAGTACAAAGGGCCAGCAAGTACAGGAAGAATGGCTGGCCAAATAGCTCAGCAGATTAAAGCACTTGCAAACAGGTGCGGGGGCCGGGGGGTTCGATTCCTAGGATTGCAGTGCCAGCCCTGCCCCCTGGGATGCACTGAGACAATGACTGAGACTGGGTGTGGTGGTGTGCACCTGTAATCTCAGTTCTTGGGAGGCTATAAACAGGAGAATTACTGAGTCTGATCTAGTAGTGAAACCCTTCCCTAAAATACAGGGGGAAAAAATCAGGAAGAAACATTCAACACTGCTGGGCATTAGAGAAATGCAAATGAAAATAATCTTGAGATTCCATACTACCCTAGGATCAATGGCTGTCATTAAGAAATCAAATGGTAACAAATGCTGGCAAGGCTATGGGGAAGGGCATACCCTTCTACACTGAGTAAACTGGTATGATCACTCTGGGACTCAATATGCAGATTCCTCCCAGTTGAATCTTCCTGTAAAGTTAGGAATCCTTTTGTAGTGTAAGTAATTACCCTGTCTATTCCTGGTAAAATGTCTGCATCTCTGCCATTATTTCCTCACCAGACAGAGGGTGCCTGTACAGATCTTGCCTTCACAGGGTGCGAGGCACTTGAGTCAGTGAGGTGGCATTGGTGGGATCTGACAACACTATCTTGGGCTTCTGAAATATATGATAGATGCCTGAGTTTTTAAATTATTTTACTGGCACAATTTTTAGATATACATAGTGATAGCATTCATCACAGTGAATTTGTACCTATACATGATCTATCTTGCTTCTCTGATTGCCATTCCCCTCCCCTCCCTTTGGCCTTTTCCCCTTTCTATTTACAAAAGCTTTGCTTCCATTTTTCCTTGTCCCTTCTTTCCTTACCCCCTTCCTTGTTTCCCTTTTCATTTGAACATTTTCTATTTCCCAATATCTATTATAAATTCTGGTCCTCATTTACATTTTCAGTGTCTCATATCAGTGAAACTATGCAATATTTACACATGTCCAATTTATTTCTTGTAAGAGTATATTCTGAAGGATGAAGGATTCATCCATTTATCTAGAAATGTCTCAAGTTTATCCTTTTTTAAGGGGAAACTGCTACTCCATTACATATATATATATATGTAACTTTGTTCATCCATTCATTGGTTGGTGGGCATATTTGGGGTGTGTCCAAAATTTAACCACTATCAACTCTGTTACTATAAACACTTGATGAATCTCCACACTGATTTCCGCAATGGTTGCAACAGTCTACACTGCTACCAGCAGTAGAGAAGGGTTCTTTTTTCCTCGTAGCCCCACCAGCATTTGTTGTTAGTTGATTTCTTGATACCAGCCATTCCTTCTGGTGTGAGATGGAAGCTCGATGTTGTTTTAATTTGCATCTTTTGAATGATTACTCATTTTGAACATTTTAAAAAAATATTTATTTGCTGTTTCTACTTCTTAAGCTGAATCACGTCTATTTATTTGAGATGCCCACTTATGGACTGGGTCTTTAAATTTTTGGAATTTGAATTTTGGAGTTCTCTATATACTCTAGATACTAGTCCTTTGGGAAATTTTTTTTTTTCATACACTGTGGGATATCTTGTCACTCCACTTATGATTTCTCTTGTTATGCAAAAGCTTAATAGGATGAATTCCAAGTTGTTGATTCTTTGTTTTCCTTCCTGTGGCATCAGGGTTTTGTTCATAAAGTCTTTTTTTCTCTCATTGAACTTTGTTTTATTTATTTATTTTTTGTTTTTTTTATAGATAATATTCATTTATTTCTTAAAACAAATTGAATATTCATTTACTTCATTTAGAATGTCTGGCTCATAACAGCATAGGCTTTTGTCTGCTTATATAGACAGAAATCACAGCAACAGACTGATCTCCATTTTAGCCTTCTATTTAAAGTGGAAACATCAGACTTTTGTTGCAGGTCTCTGAGTTGTCACTTGGGGTGCAGCACAGGCCTGGAAGCTTCCCAGGGGGCATCACTGGAGTAGACCATGGAACAGCCACATGTGGGTCGCTGCCAGTAGACACTTGGGGCGGCCTTAGGCATCCTGGGACTGGCATGGGGAGGCCGGGCTGGCTAGGATGCAGGCATAGCTCAGAGAGCCCCTAAGAGGCTGATAGAGCATAGAACCACATCTAGAGGGACACAGGGGCCCTTATGCCAGGCCCAGTACCCAGCCCCTCAGTGCCCTCCACGGCCCCCGGAGCAGGGCCATCAGCCCTGGCACAGTGCACTGCCAGGGGCCGTGGCTGCCCGGGTCCAGACACTGACCTCGCACCCGTCTCGGACCCTGCGGCTCACCTCAGTCGCCCTGGCACAGACCCCAGCTTCCGAGGATGCCCCGCAATGGCCTGGCGCAGCTGGCCGATCAATAGCTCCTGAGCCACGGGGCAGGGTGGAAGGAAGCCAGGGCCATCTGCTGCCTGCTGTCCCCCACCCCCTCCAGGAAGGCGGATAAGACCCGGGGACCCTCTTGAGCAGAGCCGGGCACCAGCCTGCCACCGGGCGATCCTATCTCCCGCGGAAGGGCCCAGTTCCTGAATTGCCCCGATGGGCCGTGCCACGGGCCTGCTCCGAAGCCCTTAATAGCCTGGGCCTAATGTTTTATTGTTGGTTTTAAAAGTGTAATTAGTTCAAGTGTAAACAGAAAAAACCTGCTTAATTAAGAATTTTTAAACAGGGGCATAAAACGGCAGAGGAAGCATTGACGAACCCCCAAGCTGCCTTCATAAAATTGATTGGGAAGAGGCTCTGGGTGAGGAGGGGCTGGGCGGGGCGCCAGGGAAGCAGACAGGGGTCCTTCCCTTGGGGAACATTTGTGGGCCCAGCCTAGGGCCCCAGGGACCTGCTGGTTTCTGCTCAGGGTCTCGAGACCATTGGCTAATGAGTTTCACACATCAGCAGAGATGACAGTTGGTCAGGGTGAATGGAGGAACCCTTCTATTCTTTTTGATACTGGGATGGAACCCAGGGCCCTCTCACTGAGCTACACCTTCAGCCCTTTTGAAATTTTAATTTTGAGTTAGGGTCTTACTAAGTCCCTAAGTGCCTAGGTTTGAATATGGAATCCTCCTGCCTCAGCCTCCAAGTGCTGGGATAAGAGGCCTTTGCCATCATTTCTGGTGTAATAAAGCCTTTCTAGGTGTCTGGGAGCTGGGCCCTGTGATCCTGGGGCTGGCTGGGTGGTCAAGATCCTCCCCCACAAGGGGACCCTGGTTCCCCTGGAGCCCATATGCCAAATACCCTTTGGGGTGGCCCACACCCACATCTGCACAGCTCTGTGAAGAGTCTGAGGTCCCTGGGTCACCTACCATCGAGCCAACCCACTCTGTCTTCATGTTGAGATTTTTGTTCATTTGTTTTTGAGACAAGATCTTGCTATGTAGCCTAGGATAGCCTTGAACTTGTGGCAATCTTCTGCCTCAGCCTCCTGAGGGCTGGGATTATAGGTGTGTGCCACTATACTTGGCTTCGTGTGGTGATTTATTCCCGCTCAATTTGAGGGGCTCTCCTTATGTATGTTTATGTGTGGCCCTCAAAGGGCTCAGGGGGCGATGGGGACCTTATTTACAACTAATTCAGAGCCTAAGCCAGCTCTGGACTGGGCCAGCCACTGGGGAGGGTCCAGGGGAACCTGTCCAGTTCCCAGGGGGGCAAGAAGGTCCCAGGATGGGCCTGGGAAACCCTGAACTCAGTCTGATGATCCTTGTGAGCTGGAGAAGTTTCCTAGGCCCCAGTGGCCCCAGTACGTGTGGGGCCCTGGAATGCGAAGGGCCTGAGGGCCATAAGCCAGGCGAGTGGGCATAGATGTGGGCTTTGTTTCAGCCTCAGGATCCTCACTGCCAGGCTCCAGGGCTTCCAAAGCTGGGACACTGGGGCTGACAGTGGGGACATGGCTCCCCACAAAAAGCCTCAAAGATTCGAGGAGTCGCTGTGGTGTTCTCCACCCTGGATCGTTGGCATCTGCTGTCCCTGGGACGGTGTCTTGACTTTGTGGTTTGGCTGTCCCCATGCTGGTGGCTGGGGTCACAGCCAGTTCTTGCCAGTTCCAAGGGCTGAGTTTGGACTGGGGAGGCCTAGGCTGAGACCCCAGGAGAAGCCCCTCCCTCCTGAAAAAGGAGGGCTCAACCCCTGGGGCCACCCTGGATCGGAGCTACCTGGGTCTCTTTCCAAGAAGCAGATGGACTAGAGTCCCTGCCACCCACCTACATGTGCCAGGGCCCCCAGGCTGTCCCAATGGGTGTAATGACCATCAGAGACCAAGACAGATTTGTGGGTACACTGGGCACATCTGGGGTCCCCGGCTACCATTTGGAGTGCTTTTATTTGTGGGGTCTTGGTCTCCCCTCTTCTCCCTCATTCAGTCTCATTCTGTACATTGTCTGTCTTTCTTTTCTGTTTTAATTTATGTATTTGGCAGGAAGGTCTCACTACGCAGCTCAACTCATAGTGATCCCCAAGCTGGGTTTATGCCCAGACTCAGTTGCTGGCTCAGCATGCCCAGGGGTGTGGCGTGACCTCCAGTACTGGGGATCAAACCCTGCTCCCTGCACAGCAGGCACTTAGTCTGCTGAACTATCTTACTGGCCCTTTGCCTTCCTTGACTCTCTCTCCTTTTTTCCTTCTTCCTTCTTTCCTCCTTTCTTTTTTTTTTATTTCTTTTCCTCTTTGTCTTTCTTCTTTTCATTTTTTTTTATTTATATTTTTTCCTGTTTATTTATTTGGTGCAAGGTCTCACCAGGCAGCTCAGACTCATGATGAGCCTCTGGTCTCAGTCTGCCCAGTGCCAGGATGACCGGCTGGCACAGGCATGCCAGGGCTCCGGGGCTGGCTCAGCACTCGGTACTGGGGGTTGAACTCAGCTCCTTGCACTTGCCAGGCAGGTGCTTAGACTGCCTTCTTTTCATTTTGAGATAATGTCTCACTAAGTTTGGGACTCTATCCTCCTGCCTCAGCCTACTGAGTAGCTAAAGGCTTTCGACACCACACCCTTGCAGCTTCTCCTCTCCTCTGTGTCTCTGTGTTCTTGTGAGTCTCCACCTTCGCTTTCACTTTCCATTTCTATCTCTCTGCCTCCATCTGATTCTGTCTTAGTTCCTTTACTCTGGTTGCTGAGACAGAATACCGGACATCCAAAGTTCAAAGGAGAATAATTTCTTTAGCTTCCTTTGTAGAGGTTTCAGTCCCTAACCAGCTGGCTCCGAAGCAGAGTGGCAGAGGAGAAACATGGCAGGTAGGAGGTAGCAAACCAAGAAAGAGCTGAACTTTGTTTTAATGAGTCCCAAAATTCTGTGACAGATTTTTGGTCAAGTTATTTCCATCAAAAAGTATTGATTTTAAAAACTAATAACTTAAAAATTGCCACATACACAAAAATGGTCCACAAAACATTCTCCTTTCTTTCTGAAGCTTTTACAATACATTGTTATCATTAACCAGTCTTTCACTACTAAACCTAAATGGGAAATTGGGACAAACAGTACTGAGACTGGTCTTCCTCCATGGATTAAGACTGGGGTGGCAGGTGTTAGGGATAATATTCATTTTGCCTTTTGAGATTTCTGGGCAAACTTGGTGCCTTTGCCAGCTCCAGCAGCCTTCTTGTCCACAGCTTTGATGAACCCACAACAACTGTCTGTCTCATATCATGAACAGCAAAATAGCTCAGAGATGGATAGTCAGAGAAGCTCTTTACACATATAGGCTTTCCTGGAACCATGTCAACAATGGCAGCATCATCAGATTTCAAAAAATTGGGCCCATCTTCCAGCTTCTTACCAGACCAGTGATTGATCTTTTCCTGTAGCTCAGCAGACTTACAAGCAATGTGAGCTGTGTGACAATCCAAGACAGGGGCATAGTCAGCACTGGCTGGGATGGTACAGGACAATCACCTAGCAGTGAAACCAGTTTCTTCCATTTGTGGGTCATTTTTGCTATCACTGGAAACACTGCCATCTTTGACAGACACATTCTTTTTTTTTTTTTT
>PVKA01043526.1:0-16706 GCA_004027165.1 Ctenomys sociabilis
TCCTATGTGGTCATTGAAGTCTTCTCAGGGTTTATCTTGTAGTCCTGTACATTATTCTGTAGTTCCTTTGTCTGTGTCATCCATGTGGATGAGTCACGGCCAATGCTTGACCAGATTGCTCTCTGTGAGAGCTTGAGAGAAAGTTTTCTCTTCATGTGACTCTCCCCAGGCACACTTTAGAACTTCAATCTCTTTCCTCAGTGGCTCCACAATCTCCTTGCTCAGAAGTGGGGACTTTTAGAGGTGGTTGGATCTACAGAGGGTGGTTCTTGGATTAAGGGAGTGTGATTTCTAAATCAGTCCATGGATCAGTTTGGCACCAGCATGACTCTTGTAGCCTAGAAACAACACAAAAGGGGCAGAAACACACTGTGAAGATTACTTTCCTTTTCTGTTTTGCTGCCTTCCGCTTGCCATGAACTGTTTATGCTCTGCAAAGCCTGACTACCAAGCCTTAGAGCCAGCTGATTATGGGCTGAAAGTCCTAGAAACTGAACTAAGTAAACTTTTTCCCCTTTAATTTTGAGTGTTGGACATTTTGTCTGAGCAACAAGAGAAAATTAACTAAGACAGAAATGTTTGGGGAGACTTTGCTTCCAGAGTCTTTGGGATTTTAAAATATTATTTCATGTGGCTGATGTATTGAAATCCTTTTTTTGAGGGACTAAGACTTTCCTTGAAAGCTCAATTGCTATGTCCATCTGTGTGTAATTTCCATTGCTACCACGAGCAGGGGTGTGGTGAATCTGTGCCATGTTCTCTACCCCTCTTTGTCTGTGTGGCTGCTTGTGGCCTTGAGCAACTGCATGTGAAAATTTATGCTATCTGGATGATAAATGATTACTAAGTGAGGTAAGAGGTCTATAATTTCTTTTTCTGAACATATAACCTACTTTCAATCTGTTATTTTAGATCTTTTTAAAATTTGATGTAATTCAATAATAGATTATTTCAAATAATATATATTTTTTCAAATGGATATTTCATTTGTAATTAGTCTTCATCTGTCAGGCCTATGTGTACTGAGAAAATCTGTCCAGTCTCCAAAGTCCTCAGGTCTACAAAATAATGATTATAATCTTTTTGTTCTATGAGATTTTTTGTGCTATGTCACATGTCTTATCAGTCCATCTTTCATTTAACTATGTGTGGTACTGTTTTCTGAAAGCTCGATGTCTCTCTAAATTAAGCCTATCTTTTCCCTATTTCATTCTCTTTTTGTCTTTGTCTCTGTCTCCATTTCTCTGTATTTATCTCTGTCTGTCTGTTTTTCTCTCTCAATCTGTCTCTCTCTCCCTTTCTCTCTCCTTCTCATTCTTTTACTGTGCTGGAGATAGAAACCTTGTACTTGCTAGAAACATGCTCTTTACTTGACACTGTCTTTATAAGAGGTTCTACTTCTTCAAAATATATATCTGTCTCTATGTATCTATATCTATATCTCTATATCTGTGTCTCTCTCTCTATCTCTCTCTATATCTATATATCTATATCTGTATGTCTGTATCTTTATCTCTCTGTTTCTATCTATCTCTATCTCTAAATACCTAGATATCTAGATATCTAGATATATCTCATGTTCATTCTTCAGCACTCTACAGAGAAACAGAGATAAGAGGAGAGAACACCCAGGTATGCATATATAGGAAGGGAGATGTTTCTTATGAGAATTTGGTTCTCAACCCATCCCAAAGTTTTCCAATTGGCAAACTGGAGCCCTAAAGCACCAATGATGTACAGAGGGAAGAACGTAAGATAGTTGATAAAGGAAGTTCAAGTCTGAGTCTAAGACAGAAGCAGGTGAATATTCACATTCATTACTTTGACACAAAGAGACAAGATTTTCTCAGCATTTTTATTCTATTTATTCCTTACCCTCCTACATCAACCCTAACCACAGGGGAGAAGGCTAATTCATCAAAACTAGTAACATAGACACAACCCAAACTGCATTTGATCCAGGGCCTACTAACCTATACTCTAGTGAAAGAGGGTATGTAAATAATCATTGCACAATGACGCCAATCAGGTTGAATTCAAACCCACTATCATGCTTTCTTCCAACTTAATCATTTGTTTAATGGTCTTGTCACTAAGTACACTCACATTACCTGGTACCAAGGTCTAAGGCCTCAGGGATCACATTTACAAGGAATTCAGTTCAGATGATCACCACACATAGCAAAGTATTACATTTTTACATGAAAAAAGCATCTAACTTTAATAGAGTGCAATAAATTAAGATATTTAAAGTTACACTTTAGATCATTTGAGATTTCTTCAGCTAAAGATACCACATATACAACAAAAAAGAATGAAATATGTTGGTATATATGTAGGTGAAAGTTTATATGCCTAACATGAATAGACTAGTATCTAAGTATAAGTATAAAATCATTCAGCGTATTGCATAGCATTTTGGAATACTTACAAATAAAGCAGCAGACAAAATAATGCAGGTTCCACGAAGAAACATCTCCAGCCCTAAAACATAAGATCTCTGAAATTACTTTCTTTCTCTCTCTCTCTTTCTCTCTCTCTTTCTCTCTCTCTTTCTCTCTCTATTTCTCTCTCTCTCTCTCTCTCTCTCTCTCTCTCTCTCTCTCTCTCTCTCTCTCTTTCCTTTGTGGTACAAGTGAGAGAGATTGCTGCAGTAAAAATTCTAAACCCTTGTCACTCCATTTGTGAAAACTAGGTATCCTTTGTCAGGACAATGTTTTAAACTATATAGAATTGTGAGAAAGAATTTAACTGAAATAGAGGTATTTAAATAGTAAATGAAACCTTGATTTATTAAACCTATGTAACACAAGTGACCGGTGGGCTTAGTAGCAACAATAACTTTGCAGTGTTGCTACCTACAAACTGTACTTTAATGCACTTGTGGCATCTATCATTTAAAATTTCAAAGACACAATTAATATGACTACGTCTCATTTACAAATGTAAAGTGCTTTTTCCGATAGAGGTGTTTATAATAAAATATATGTTTTCACCAATATTTATGGAATTTCAGTAGCCTAACCTGTTCCTTTATGTTGCCCATAGACAAATTGTCATAGTGTTTTCTGATGTTTGACAAGTAATTTTGACTCAATATTTACATATTTTGCAGATGACAAGAATGATATAATAACTTGAATATGGCCATTTCAGAAACATTTGTAACTTAATGGTAAGTGCTGAGGATGGAGTTCTAGTAAGTAAAGGCTGGCTTTCATTATCAATAATCATCCTATGGAGACCTTACAGACAGAGACAGCTTCATGGTTCACCCATTAGAAAAGTTGAATGGCATCTATTTAGGTGCCTTAGTAATGGCAGAGTCAAAATCTGAACAGGCAGTAGGCTGCACTTACCATTTGCCTCACTTATGCAAAATGGAGACTTTCAAAGCAGAGTCGAAACAGCATAAAACTTCAACTTAAGATGCTGCTAAAGCAGAACCCCGGGGTCAGAAATGCCCTTGTTCAAGGCTTACTGGAGACAAAAATCCCAACATCAACTTCTACTCCCTAGCTGCATTGTGGAAATCTAGCACAGTGAGGCAAGTGGGAGACAGGGCAAGCAGAGCTGGCGACCTCCAAGGCCACGGAAGAGGACCGCAGTGCCTGGTGGGGAGAAACATCAGTGACCGCAGGCCCAGGATGCCAGAGGTAAGCAGTACTGCACATATCTTTTGTTATGGCAATTTTCTTATCTATTTCATGGTAAAAGAGGTCAGGATCATTTTTTACATCCTTAGAATTTCTCTTAGGATGAAAATCACCTGCACATTCCATAAAGAAACAAATAATGGAATACTTAAACTCTGATCATTATGACTAAAGTATGGCAAAAGTACTATCCTTCTGAAATTAATTGATTCATTCAATTAATAGCTGCCTTTCTCATGAATCAGGAACCAGAAGGGAAAAAAATAACCTAGTACCAGTTATGAAGGAGTTACTTTGATTTTTTTCTTAAATAGGCAGTTACCTGCTGAACTTGAGGTGGAAGTTAGAAGAAACTCTTTAATATGGTTTTCCCTGTAATTTATTTTAAAGTTGTAAGCCAGTGTTCTTCCTAAAGCAAACAGTGGCTTGTGCATCTTTAGTTAGAGATTTCTAGCATGAGTTTCATCAGAATAGTTTTCAGAAGTTTACTCAGCAAGAGAATTGCAAATTTTGCACAATTCCAGGGAGCCCCCTTCAGATATAAATCAATGGGGATAATATGGTCTGGAGCTGTATAAGGAAAACTTCAAAGCTTTGTGGACAGTCCTTGCTTGACATCTCCTGTACATAGGAATAACACGATTGCTCTGTGTTAGACATTTACAGACAAAAATGAAGCACGATGTTCAGGGCAATCTTCTGTAGGCATTTAATCTATTTAAGGAAGAGATGGTTATAATTACAACAATAATGCTAAAGATACATAGAAAATGATCTAATACCATCAGAATATGAATAATAACATAATTAAAAGTATTATTAATGGTACATATTGTAATTGTATTATAATTATTCTTGATCAATTGAATATTCTAAGGTAAACATTAATTTGCTATTAGGGTGATTTTTTAAAAAAATCATACACTTTATGTATGTGTTTATGCTAAGAAATGTAAACAACAAAGAAAGTAAACTAAAACAATCAGAAAATTTTATAATTTCATTTTTAATTTTGAAAGAATATATTTTTAGATAGACATTCAAATACTAGTTTGAAGAGTTAGGGCTGGCCAAAAAGCTCGGTGGATTAAAGTGCCTGCTTAGGCGGACGCAGGGGCAGGAGTTTGGTCCCCAGGTCTGCCATGCTGGTCCCAGCCCTGAGATGCCCTGAAAATGGGTAGTGGCACACGCCTGTAATCCTAGCACCTGGGAGACTTTTAAGCAAGAAGATCACTATGAGTCTGAACTACGCAGTGAGACCTGGTAGACCTTGTCCTAAAGACAATATAACTTTCCACTATATTTAATACTACATTCATCTATTCTTTTATTATTAAAATGTTGACATATTTCTTTTGCTCCTATATAAATCATAGTACAGTGAACCTTTCTGAATATTAGAGATATAGAAAATTCTCATTTATGTTTTCATACATGAGATCAAAATCTGACTTGCTCCCCAAAGTATCATGTGCTTGGAAGAGGACTGGCCCCTGGATTGCTGCAGTCATCAGTAGATTCACTAACATGCTGAGTTCAGAGCCTAAGGGGGCCGTACCCAGGGGCCTGCACGGAGGGGTGTAAACCAGAGGTTGTATGCTGGATAAAAGAAATGAACAGTCAAAATTGAGAAAAGCTAAACATGGAAGCAATGCTTTGTAAATGGAGAGAGGAGGGGGAATTGAAGAGAGGGTATGGGAGTGGGGGGAAGAGCAAGTTATATCATGTACAGGGACAAATTCTCTGCAATGAATGTGATTGTTATGTATATCTAAATGTAACAGGAGCATCTAATTTTTAAAATTGAATAAACACTTCAGAGATGAGGAAGTATGAACAGCCAATAAATACATGAAAAATGTCTGTAAGTCTAATATCATGTATGCACCTTGTATGATACCAAAACATTACGAAAACAGTTTGTATTGTATTAATTTATCGAATCTGTCCTGTTAATTTGTCTTGAAACTGTCTCACTGCTATTTGTTCTTCAATAGAATAAAATAAAAAGTTCAACATAGATGGCCATTTATGCAAATTAGGAGAAAACTGAGATTCCGTTTCACTCCGGAAAGATGACTATCGTCAAGAAATCAGCCAATAACAAATACGGGTGAGGCTGTGGAGAGAAGGAGCACTTCACACTCTGAGTGGGAGATAGACTTGTGCACCCACTGTGGAAATAAGTACACAGAGTTCTAAAAATCTGAAAGCAGAATTCCAATTTGCTGCAGCTGTTAGCTTTCTCAGTGACTTCCCAGGAGAGAGAAAGACATTATGCCACAGTGAGGTATACATTTCTGCATTTATGGTAGCAGAATTTATAATTGCTCAATCTTAAAAATAGTCTATATGTTCATCAAAAGAATGGGTAAAAAATGTGGCATTTATACAAAATGAAATACTAAAAAGAAAACACTAATGCTGGCCAAATAGCTCTGTAGATTAAAGTGGTTGCTTCGGCAGATGCAAGGGCCAGGAGTATGACCTTGGGCCAACTGTTACAGCCCCGTCCTTAGGGCATGCTGAGACAGCGACTGAGACTGGTTGCGCGCCCCTAGAACTTGGGAGGCTGTAAACTGGAGGATCACTAAAGTCCAATCTATACAATGAGACCCTGTAAATCCTATCCTAAAAGTACAAAAAAAAAAAAAAATAATAATAATACTCAGCTATAAGAAAGGACAAACATGAGTCAGCAGGAAAACTGATAGAACTTGAGATCATAATGTTAAGTGAAGCAACTGAGACACATGAACATAAATATCACATAATTTCTTTTATACGAAAAACACAATATATAAATCCCAAAATAAAAGATAAATAGGAAAAAAGAGAAAGAAAAATTATTGTCATTCAATGATGAAAACATATTTTAAGGTGCACCTTGGCCTATTATGATTATCTTACATGTTATACATTCTTTGGGCTACTAGTTTAGCTTTCAAACTGTATACATGATAAATAAATATAAGGTCAGATAAAACAAATGAATGGTATCTGAAAGTGGCATTGTAATTTTACTCTTTTCATTCCTAATTGTGTGGATATGAGTCTTTTATTCTATGAGTTTAGCTAAAAGTTTGTGTATTATTTACCTTCCAAAGAACCATTCTATTCACTGATTCTTTGGATAGTTTCCAATGCATTAGTTTATGGTTTGATTTTCACAATTATTTTCCCTCTTATGATCTTGGTCTTGGGACACTGTTTTTTTTCTAGAAGTTTGAAGTTCAGCATTAGGTGGTTTACTTGAACTTGCTCTGTTTTTCTAAAATGTGTGTTCACTGCAATGAATTTTTCTCCTAAAGCTGCTTTTATTGTGTCCCATAAATTGTGGTATGTTTATTGTCATTACAATTATATAAACTGTCTAATTTCATCCATGATTTATTGGTCGCGTAGGATGGTGCTATTTAATTTCCATGTGTTTATGAAGTCTGTGTGTTTCCTTTTGCTATTGATTTCCAATTCCATTGCACATTGGTAAGATAATTTCAATTCTTTTTCATTTACATAAGCATGTTCTATGCGCTAGTATGAGGTGTTTTGGAGAACACCCCAGATGCATCTGAGAAGAATGTTCATTCTGATGTCTCTATAGACATTGACTAAGTACATGTGTTGAAAATTTAGTTCAGTTCTAATATTTCACTGCAGATTTTTTGTCTAGTTGATCTGTCTCTGTGTAACAGTGAGCACTGACATCACATAATACAATTGTATTAATTCTTATTTACGTGGGTGCTCTGGCATTTGTTACATAGATATTTTGATTGTTCCATTTGAAAGGCTGTAGTGACTATCTTTGTTTCCCCTAATCAACCTTGGTTTGAAATTCACTTTGTCTAAAAACAAAATAGCTATCCCTGCGTTTTTCTGGGTTTTCCCATTGCACAGAGTACTGCTTTTCATCATCTGACTTTCAGTATATGATTTTCTTTTTGAATTAAATGTGTTTCTTGTATGCAGCATGTTTTGTTCCTGCTCATTGATCTATTCTGCCAGTCTGTTTCTTTTGATTGGTGAACTGAGGCCATAAACATTGACTACTATAATCCTTGCCATGTTATTTTCCTGTTGTTGGCTTCCCTCTCTTTCCCCCTTCCACTTGTTTGCCTTGCCTATTTAGTTCTTATTATCTCTTTCTAGCATGTTCTTCAGAACACTGGGCACTAGCTTGGTGATTGTAAGTTTCTTGAGGTGTTCTTTGTCATACAAGCCTCTTATTTTCCCCATCAATTCTGAGGGATAGTTTCATGGATAACAGTATAGGTTTGAGATTGTTTTCCCTTTGAGCTTAAATACCTCATTCCAAGCTCTCTTTTACTTGAGGGTTTATACTGAGTGAACTGTGATTCTAATGAGCTTTTCTTTACAGTTTATTTGTTTCTTCTCCATAACTGCTTTTAATAGTCTACTTTATATTTCTGAAATCTTGAATAAAGTAAATTATATTTTAATCTGTTATACATTAAATATAGATTTAGTGATTATGACTATAGATTTTTTTATTGTGGCTAATTAGAGTTCTATATACCTCACTTTTCAGTATGTCAGATTCTTTTATCCCATCACAGACATTCTCTACCATCACATTTGTGAATATTTTTGTAGTAATTTGTGTTTTTTCCTGATATTTTATTGAATCCAGTCAATCTTATGTTATTGTTCACATTGTCTAACAGCTGCTGGATTGATTTCTAATGATCTCGATATTTAAGAAAAATATTTTTTTTATGATCAGTGACTGCAAGTCTCTCTTCTACATCTAAGATTCTGTCCTCATATTGGCTCATGCTGCATACTGGATACTTCAGTTGAATTTTTAATCTCCTGAAGAGCCAATTGAATCTGTCTTATGAATTCCATCTCTGTCCTCTGTTGGACATTCATGGGTTTCATCATTTTCTTAATCTCCTCAATATTTTATCTTCATCTGATCTAGAATCACTAAGCATGACTTTTCACTGTGACACATCTTTTCAGATATCTGAAAAAATTCCTACTTGACTTTTTCTAGAACTTTATTCAATTGCTTTGTTGTGATCACTTTAAAGAGGCCATTGGATGGCTTTTGGATTGTCCTTCCCCATTGCCCCTTGAGTTTGCCTTTGGTGAAGTGGATGTCTATTGTTGCACCTTCTTTAAGCATTTGCTCATTTTCTTTCTTTTTTACTTTGGAGTTTATTTCCTGGGTTGACAGTTGTAAGGTACCCATTATGAGTTTCTTTATTAATAGTACTTAAAGATCTTGGGAAATGACTCATTATCTGAAGTGTCCTCCAGAAATAGCTGTATTTTGTGTTTTGGGTCCATTGCAAGATCATGCCTCTTTAATTTGATGGAAATAAGAAGTTGTTTCCTTCCTGTCACAGCTTTTTTTGTTCTTTTTGGCACTGTCACACAGTATTTTTTTTTTTTTTCTTTTTTGATCCTTAGTCAATCTTAGTCTTGGAATATCAGAATGAAGAGCTGATTAGAATAGTTTTGTCACTTTTGGCTAAAGTGGTATCACCTGCAAAAACAATAGCACCAAACAGAGTCTAGTAACAGCAAAGTGACATAGCCAGTAACTCACTATATTTAAGCATTTAAAGTAGATCTGTGGTCCTGTAAAAAAATTTAAAATAAGAAAGAAAGAAAATTGTATGCAATATCCAAGTTCTTAATATGCCAATTTTCCTCTCAGGGATTAAAATTTTAAATGGTTTATGGAGAAAATAGAGTAAAAAAAAAAAAAGAAGAGATTAGAAATAAGGTTGGAAGACAAAGAAGGATCACACATCGAGAAACTGGTGCAAAAGACTGGGGGAAAAAAAAGGAAGAAAAAAAGAGAACAGAACCACAACAATATAGGTACTAGAAACCAAGTTTACACTAATATAAATCCACATCCAGGTCTGGCCAAATATCTCAGTGGATTAAAGCACCTACAGACAGGCACAGAGGGTCAAGGGTTCGATCCCCGGGTGGTGCTGGTCCTGACCCCGAGGTGCACTGAGACAGCAATTGAGAATGGTTGTGGTGGTGTGTGCTGTAATCCCAGCTCTTGGGAGACTATAAACAGGTGGATCACTATGATTCTGATCTAATAGTGAGACCCTGAACACCCTGTAGGCTCTTCCAAAAATAAAAAAAAATAAAAAAGTCCATATCCAGGTTTGTCTCTGTTATCACTGTAGTAAATATATGGAGAGCAAGTTCAGATCTGTGTTGATTTATCCCAGAAGCTTTGTGGTGGGATAGTGGATAATCTCAGTTAGCATGCATGTTTGTTTCACATGAATTTCAGTCTGTATTCTCACCATGGACCGGAGCTAGACTCTTTCATACTGCAGCAGTCCGCACACCATCTGAGGGCTTGGATCACGAGCTGTTCTGTGTTCTGAGCTCATTTGGCCCATCTCCAAGACGGTTCCAGGCCAATAGTTTTCTTGTGTAGGATGACCAAGCCCGCAGCACTCATCCTCAGCTAGTGCTGTTCCTCACATCCGCTGCTCCCTCCTAATATCATGGTGTATTTGACTAAGAGAAATTGCTCATATTGTGTTATTTCCATACAGAAATTAGGACTACAGTCATAGAAAAGAGTGAGAATTTATTCTACCAGTTAGTTGGTATCCAAATAATATCTTTTCTTTAGTGTCAGAAACAGTTTCCATGTTAATTAATAAAATATACTAGGTATGTTTCCATCAACATTTCCTAAAATTTGTTAAATGATTGTTTAATATTATTTAAAACATTACAGATATATTTGTATGAGTAATTCCACATGCCATAATAAATTATAGAAGGTCTTATGTCATTTCTAATCAAAATAGGTAGAAGTAAGTAAATATTAATCCAAAAATATATAAAATCCTAAAGGAAGATGGCAAAAGACAATTTCTCAACAGCTCTGTGTTCTACAATTATTCAAAACTCGCTGACATTATGCTATTCCTGCTGCTAGAATCACTACTGAGAGCAGATTTATCTAAATTAAAAGGCACAGGCTCTGTTTTTAGTTTAACTTCACTTAAATGAATTCAATCATGTCACTTAGCCAGAATATCATTTGGTGTTTTCTAAGGACGATGTTCCATGTGGTCTATTGAGATCTAACACAAGTGAGTATGTTGACATTTAGATCTGTATCAAACATAGTTCATTGTTGTTTTTGTTTCTCTTTCACTGCTGGGACAAATAGCGAACACCCAAAATGCAGGAAGGAAAGGTTTATTTAGCTCACAGTTACTGGAGGTTTCAGTCCATATTCAGCTGGCTCCAAGGCAGAGGGGCACATGGCAGACAGCAGCAGCTCATGGAGGCTGAACAGCAACAACAAGGAGCAATGGCTAAGGAAAGTCTGTCTCTCTGTTTCTTATATTACATTCAGGCTCTCTGTCCCAGGCTGGGGGAAGTACTCATACCCATAATCCCAGAAAACCCACCATCCCAGCCTTGGATCACACATAATCCCAGTGGATCATGAGTTAATCACAAACTTAGAAGTCCCCACCCCATGACTACATGAGGCTTTGGGGGGATAACTAGACACAAGCTATAACAATTGATCTTTAAATATTAATTGCAAACAAATAAGTATGGAAATTTCTCTAAATTGGGACAGACTGAAATCTAGAAATCCTAGTTTTTGCAAAATTTCATTTCCTATAATACATAAATAAGATGAGTATTATGATTATGGAATAATCTATAGGGTTTATACCATAATAACTGTCATATATGTATACACATATATTGATTAAAACTTTATATATTTGTGTGCTGCAATCTTCAGTAGTAGGATATGTTGGGCACAATTTCTTGTGAGTTTGGATGTACTTTAAATGTATTCCCTTTTATTTTCAGAGAAAAATTTTGATAAATATTCAGAGGGTAATAAACTCATTTAATTTTAACATATTTAATGGCATTATTCATTCAAATCACTTTGGAATAAACATGACTTTGTAATTTTTTATCTAATAAGTAGCTGTTCTGGCGTGTGTTGGACACCTCCCCGCCATAGATTCATGTACTCAGATACGCTTTTTCAGAGGTGGCTGCATCTACAGTGTGAGATTGATTCGTGGTACAATGCTAGGTTAGAGGGCACTAGGCTTAAGGGTAGGTAATTACTAAATCAGCCCACTGATTGGATTAGCACCATTCTAGTCCTGCTAGACTGAATATAGTAGAAGACAGAAGAGCCTTGTTTTCTCTTCACTTGATGCTTTTCCTGCCTTACAAGTACCTTGAGCTGATTTTCTCTGCTATACCCCTCTGCTATGGGCTGCTATGCTTCGGAGCCAGACAACTGCAGATTTAAACGTTTACAAACCATGGTCTAAATAAACCTTTCCCCTTCTGAGTGCTGGGTATTTTGTCTAACAAGGAGAAAAAAGTAGCTAAGACTGTCTATCAGTTTTCTACCTGGCCTTCATGAGTTATGTTTTTCAGGAGCACAAGTAGAAAAAAGAGAAGTTCAGCAAGCACCCAAGAGCTGCTGCCCACACATGTATTCACTTGACACAGACATTTTGCCTGACTATGTAGCCCTCATACTCTATAAACAACATTTATTGTGAATTTTCAACCAAGGTAAACAGAATTTATTCTTCTGAGTACATTATTGTTGAGGATATTAGCATCACATTATTTGTGGAGGCTGTGGTCTTCATGGCTCAATTTTATAAGCCACTAGCTGTGCCAACCTAGTAATTTATAACCTCAAATCATGAACGAAATGCAATTGAAAGGAAAGGCATTTATTCTATCACACATGATATTATGGCAATTTCTGGAGAACCATTGTGTGAATAAATACAATAACTTAAGTTTATGTACTTTCTATTATGACTTTGGAGAGTTAAAAGGCAGTGTGAGCTGCATTGAGTTCCTGGAGTGTCTACAAAAGATAAAGTATAAATGAAGATATTTTGTACATATACACACGTGTTTGTACTATAATTATATACAATATTAACATGAAAATGATACTATGATGTAAACACCATTTACTGCATTACATGAAATACAAGCACTCTATTATTTATTATTATTTCATTGAATTCTCTATGACATTCAGGGCTATAATTCTGTAAAATTATTGGAGTTTACCCTACCATTTTAAGGAGGATCAGTTTTACATATAAAATGTTCATGACAAGAAATTATTCCCATGCTTTAAAAACTGACATTTCTAAGTAACTTCTGATTCTAAAACTTATTACTTTGATGTGTTGTACAACCAATTATATATCACATTTTATGTTTTATATAAATTCTTCTGGCTAAAAAGTGTCAGGCTCTCCAAATTTGAGGACCCAATCAAGAAATGGCCATCGGAGGTGAATACACAGTTCTCAGAGGAAGAAACACAAATGCTAAATAAATACATTGAAAAAAAGTTCAGTAGTGCTGGTCATTCAAGAAATGAAAATTAAAATAACACTGAGATTCCATGGCACCCCAGAAATAAAGGCTATCATAAAAAAAAATCAAGTAATAAAAAATGTTGTGGAGAAAAGTGAACCCTTCTTACTGTTGGTGAGAGTGTAGGCTGGGACAGTCTCTTCACACATGAGTGTGGAGATGCCTCCAAAAACTAGTGAAAGGTCCCATTCAACTCAGCTATTCCCCTCCTGAGTATTTCTCCAGAAGAATTGAAAACATCATACCAAAGTGGTATATGAGCACCCATGTTTACAGCAGCAGAATTTGTCATAGCCAAATCTTGAAACAACCAAAATGCCCATCAACTGAGGAACGGATTAAAAACAGATGTGACACTGTCATATAATGGAGTATTACTCAGCTGTGAAGACAAACTTGAGGCCTTTATAGGTAAATGGATGAAACTAGAAGTTATACTCATAAATAAAATAAATCAGGTACACATCTATAAACATTGTATTATCTTGCTAATGTATGAACCTGAAAGAGTAAATAAAATCTGAAAAGTACCAAATATATAGCAAAAGAGAAAGAAACTGCTCTAAAAGGAAGGAAAAATTGTACAGAGGGAAAGGCAAAAAGAAAGAAAAACGGAAAAGGAAAAAAATCATGAATATGGAGCCCGGGGAGATGGCTCAGTGGAATAAGCACTTCCCTGGCAAGTGCAAGGGCCTGAGTTCAATGCCCAGTTCTAGAAAAAAAAAAAAACATAAAAAATCATGTATGTATATACAACAGATAGCTAAGATAATTGCACTTCTAACTTTTATCATTTTTAAAATAGCAGTTAATGGTTAAAATTGTTATTTTGATTCATTTTACATGCTTATTCCTGGTAGTCTGAGCAACTATATTGAAGACAGCAATGTTTAATATAACTGTTTTTGAATACCAATTTTCTTTATTTGAAATTGTGTATTATTTCTAATTCCTCATCTATTATATTTTCTATTATCTATAAAATTAAAAAAATATATAAGACTTCTAGTATCAACTGCTCCTATTCTAAGAATATTATGTAGAATTACTACTATGTGGATTGCACATTATTTGGAAAATTAAGAGTAAGTTTTAGCCACTAAAGCTCAAATAGACCATTGTCTGTTGGTAAGGATCACACAAATTATTTGTATTTGAGAGAATTACATAAAGGACATTAATATCAGAGAGCACTATTTATATGATAAAAAAAAACTTTAGAGTTATACAATTACTAGATTTATACTATCAGGATTTGAACCATAGTGAAATATAAAATCTAAGATTGATCAATAGGGTATGATTGTAAAATCTTAGCATATTATATGGCTGTTCATTGTAGTTACATGGATTCTTTTGCACTCTTAAGTGTAAATTATTTAGGCCAACTCGTTGAAAAACTAAATATCAAATAAGCAGCAAAAACATACCCTAAGCATTTATAAAACACAAATGAACATGAATGCCTTCTTCAGCCAAAACACAAATAATCAGAGAAATGACAGCTCAATCCAAAGTATTTGTGAACGTCAGGCTCAATAGTCTTTTCTAATCCGAAATCCACATTGAACAGGGTATGGACATTTGCCAAGTCATTTAAACACTCCCAGCCACAGATGTCTTGTTTTAAACAACAGAAAAAAAAATAATTAAAAAATAAAACATGAAAAATGATAATGTTAAGCTTGAAATTCTATGAAAATTTTGTAAGATGAATAAATTTGGGAAAAATGATTTCAGAACTCTGTGTAATCTGTCACCCACAGAAATGATAATAAATACCACCTATTATTTTATTGTATTTGGTTTTACTAATATTGCCTTTTAGTGTTGTGGGTACTTTTTCACTTTATTAGAATATCAAGCCCGGGCACCAACAAAGCTGTTTCCTAACAACTGGTCATTCCTGTTACTATAGTGGAAGTCAAAGAGTCCGAGTGCACCCCTTTTTGCCATGGCTTCAGAGTAACAGTGAAGTCACTGACTCCACCTAGCAGTATACCTGATGCCAGTTCCCTAATGGGTTTGTTCTTTTACCGTTCTTTCTGTCTAAAAGTAGAAATTTGTTGAGCCTGTGTCAAATGTTAAATGCTAGCACTTTTTTTTTTTAATCTCCCACTTGAAAGCATCTTGTTAAGATCTTTTTCTCCTGTCTTAAAGTGCTATGTTTGGTGAGTCTTCATTTGCAAGATTTAATATTGTTCAGAATTCCATTAGAAAAGTCCAACAATGAATTGGAAAAAACCTTCATTTTCTCCTAATAAATTGTTCTGCGTACCTAACCTACATCAATATTCTGTGCAAGAAATTCAGTGAGGGTAGTTGAGGTGGATCTCTTCTCCTAAATAAATGAGAAGAGAAGAAAAATATCGGAACAAAGCTTTTGTAAATAAAGAGCAGAAGAACAGCTTAAGGGAGGGGTGAAATATAGAGGAGACATAATTTAGATATAATATATACAGGCACAGTTTTCCTACAGTGAAAATGGTAATTATATGGACCAAAAAAGTAACAATAAATTAATTTTAAGTCAGCTTTCCCCCCACAGCTTTTTTTTTTTTTTTTTTTTTTTTTTTTTTTTTTTTTTTTTTTTTTTTTTTTTTTTTTTTTTTTTTTTTGGTCTTTCTGAGACAGGGTCTCACTATGCAGTTCAGGCTGGCTTTAAGCTTACTTTGTAGCTCAGGCTGGTCTCAAACTCACAACAATCCTCCTGCCTCAGCCTCACAAGTGCTGGGATTACAGGCATGCACCACCAGGCATGCCTGGCTACCCCCCACAGCTTGAATCCAGTCCATCTGTGACTTCTCAACAAATTTTTTCTTCTTGTGAATTATTTGTTTTCAGTGTGTCCTCATCTGCTTTTTTTGTACTTATTATTTTTAAAGAGTACAAAACAGTGATAGATGAAAACAGCATTATACATGATACAAGATTTCACTAATCAAAGTAATAGGAACCCAACAATGGTTGCTGTATTACATGATGCTATGTGCAAATTAGTTTTTCAAATTACGAGACAGAAACCTATAAGGTTTGTTTTTCCAAAAAAAACTAAGAAGTTATGAGAAATTCAAGAGAGGAAAATAATCAGACTAAAAAAAAATTATAAGCATTAAGTACTCCTTTCTTTCGTATTCATTTAATTAGAATTCTCAAAGTAGAAAGGAGTAGGGAACAAATATTTAAAGATTTAAAATTTCTGAATTTAGTTCAACTTATAATACCACATTTCCAAGAAAAATGAACCTCTTACACATGAAATTTAAATAAATCAGACAAGATACACAAAATGAAATTGTCCAAAACTTGCTATAAAAAATGGTTAAAGCATATACATAAAAAATGTTAGTTATGGAAGAACAAAATTAAATAGCATCTTATTCCACATTAGAGAAAAAAAAGGACCAAGTGTGTAAGAAACTAGACAAATTAAAAGACTGAAAGAAAAAAATCTATCCTCTTTGAATTTTATACTTAGCAAACATACCTTTGAAAACTAAAAGTAAAGTATTTTCTAGTTATACAAACTTGAAATATTTTAATACCTCCAGATGTAGCATATAGGAAATAACAAACAGCATAATTCAAAAGGCAAGAAAAGTTGCAGTATGCTCCTGGATGAAC
>PVKA01043527.1:0-16711 GCA_004027165.1 Ctenomys sociabilis
TCTCTCTCTCTCTCTCTCTCTCTCTCTCTCTCTCTCTCTCTCTCTCTCTCTCTCTCTCTCTCTCTCTCTCTCTCTCTCTCTCTCTCTCTCTCTCTCTCTCTCTCTCTCTCTCTCTCTCTTTCTTTTTTCTGTATTTAGGGCAGAATTTACATAGGATCTCACTACATAGATCAAATTCATACTGATTCTCCTGTTTTCAGCCTCCCAAGTGCTGGAATTACAGGTGCTCGCTACCATGTCTCAATTACAGTCTCAGTGTGCTCAGCCGGCAGGGCTAGCACGGTATGTTTGGGATGGAACCCGGTTTCTGAGCTCTGCCTAAGCAGGAGCTTTAGCACGCTGAGCTATCAGGCCAGCCCTATGAGAAGTTAATTTTTCATATTGATAAAGATTTGTCACTTTGGATTCTGCTTGTTTTTTTATTGTGTGAATATAATCCTTTATCACTCGCTATTAAATTGTTTCAAAAATTACAATAAAGTGTATGCTATGTATGTTTATAATATTATGTTTTCAACATTTATTTGTGATTTGGTACTGTGTTGGATTTCCACCTGGTGGTCAGCTCCTTACATCCAGCTAAACTGAACTGGGTGGTGGTGGATGCGTGAGACTCATCTGAAGTTGCTGCCAGCAGCACGAGAGACAGAACTACAGGACAAGAAGAGGCTGTTAGGGAAGCTGTTTGGAGAAGCTGCTGAGAAGCCGTACGGAACTGTGTGTTCTCTTAGGCTATTCTGATGAAGAAATTTGTCATGCTGGTTTTCCTGGTGAACATGGCTGTACCCATCAGAAGAGGAGCTTGGGACTTTGTTGTTAAGGAGAATGGCTACAGGACGCTATAGAGAAGCTCCAGTCCTAACTTTGAGCATGGCTTCCTGGCTCCAGAGTGGGAGATGGTTCACTTTTTTGTTTCCTAAAGAAGTTTGTTACACTGGCTTTGCTGATGGGAACTCGGCTTTCCTCACTGCTGCAGGAGATCAGGACCTCACTGTTGCTGAGGATGGCTGTGATACCTTCAGGGGAGCTCAGTCCTTATCTTAATCATAGCTTCCTGGCTCTTGTTCAAATCCCTCAGCCTGCTAGCACATATCCTTTGTTCTGCTGATATAGACTTTCTAGGTTCCACCACTGACCTTTGGGCCTTTCTGACACAGATCCCTGAAGCAGGCCTGCTTGAAAGATTATCATGGGCCCTAGGCCTCCAGATGTACCTGTGGGAGGCCCTAGGTCTTCAGCTGGACTCATGCAGGACACTATTGTGGAATCCAGGCCTTCAACTGAAGTCTTTGGTCTTCAGTGTATGGAAGATTTCCTGCACTTTGTGTATTAAGTATAAAATAATATTATAAAATATGTGTCCTGGATTGTATTGTTCCCTGGAAAACCTCAAAGTATGACAGGTACACACAAAGATACATTTATTGTTTAACCATGGAGATGCATTTGATAATTTTCCCTTTATATGGATATATGTTTTAGAATATTAGTAATAAAGCACCTCAACGATTTCCTTATTTGAATGAAAGTAATATGCTTATATAGATTTCTGGCGCTGATTTTGAATCACTGTGGGATTGGAAATTCATGCACCTTCATGCTCCCTCATGTTGTACTGGCAAAACGTAACTAATACCATTTAGATCCATCCTCTTTGCTGAGCAGAGTACAGAATACTTGAGTATGTAGAAGACCAGTCATGCATATCTTCATGCAGTTTAATATTCTTTGATTTCTTTTTCATTGATCTCCCTTATGATTTTCTGTGGTATTGTGAGCTCCTTGATTAGCTCTTCTTTTCATGAACAGGTGTTGACTCATGGTCAATTTTCTTGTTTGTCTGTGATGCATGAGTTTGTTTCTTTTTTCTTACACGGCAATATTTTGTGCTTCCCAGGAAAACTGGACAAATATATTTCTGAATTACATCTCAAAATTAGCTAAGGTGAACCTTAAAATATGGGAAATATCTGAAATGGAGGAAAAGATGAAATGGGTGGGTGTATTACATAAGGTGTCATTTCCACAGGGGAAAGTTCCCTTATTTCCAGAAATTTTCTTAAGTCCCAGAAACCTCAGTGGAATAAGTACATATTTTACTAATGCTCATAAATGATTCACTGCATTTTTTTCTATATGAAATCAAGTCTCAAGTGCATAAACCAAGCAGTCCTCATGACCTATGTCCAGCACAAGGTTGGGACATGTATTACAAGATTTTTTTAAAAAATGAATGCACACGTTGTAGTTAATTGAATATTTGCCAAGTATTTTTATCAAGGCCAAAAGAACATTAGACAATGCAAACTGTTTTCATCATTCATCAGTGTACCATGCTATATGCCTGTTAAAATGAATTCAGCACCAAAAAAATTGGCTCATGAGAATAGAAGAAGCTAGAGAGGACAGCCTGCCTGTACCATATTTTGAAAAGTGGTTTTACCATTGTGTCTGAGTTGTGCTACATAATCTTTACCCTTGCTATAATTAGGCACAAGTATCATTGTTACAACTCCATTTTTGTTACTGAAAAATGCAACAAAGGAGATAAAGAGGTAGTGTTTTATGTCTTGAATAGCTCAGGACATGCAAAAGAAAATGCTAGGTGCTGATCCAGAATCTATCACCCCATCCTGCATTCCACGTTTCACAAGTAACTTAAAACGGTAAATAACATAGATTTCCTTTCAATAATGTATCACTTTCTTGAACTATCAGTTTAGGAGTCTCAGATGTGTCTCTAAGCTGGGATTAGCCCCATAGTGGGCAGGTATCATTGTCTCTCTTTTAAGAGAGATATTCCTCAGCTAAAGAGACATTCATCCTCAGTGAAAACAGATTTCAGATCAATCTCTAATACACAGGACTGGTCTTCCTTGGTGAACACCTGCAAATTTTATCAAGGCTTGCATAATAATCAGTATCTAAGCATAATCTCTGCATAAATGAATTCATCTTAGAGGGAGTTGCCTTCCAGTTTTCTCCATCAGAAGCTTTGATCCTACTGAATTTTCTTCTGTTAAATATAATTGTCTACACAGAAAAAGTGTCATCAGGAGATAGCCAAGCAGGCTCTACTAAACTGAGAACCTTACAATGAGTATGAATCTACTTCTTGCGACTAAGGCAGATAGAGTAGCAGCATCACAGAACAGCTCAGTAATTTTCAAGGCTGTGAGCCAGCCCTTCTGGTCCCCTGGACAGGGAGTCTGCTAATTTCAGTGACACTTATTCATGAGGAAAGGCGGGTTTCACAATAGAGCAGAGATTTCACGTTCATTGTTTAATAACAGCAAAGACTGCTCTGTTTATGTTGTGAATATTATTTCAATTCTTCTAAAAAGGGTATTGATGGAAATGTTAGAACACAGGCTTACAGATGGCAACTTTACAGTCAAAGGATGAATTCACATGAGAAGGTGTTGGAGAAATGGAGATTAAGCTATTTTAATCACTCCTTGATTTTTTTCAGAGATGTACTTCACAGGTATTGTTTGTACATGAAGAGCTCACTAATAAGCATTTTTTGAATTTTTACTCTTTTAACTGTTGGAGAGAAAGATTAGAAAAGCAAGCTGAACCCCAGAAAGCCTGTTCTTCACCCTTCTCTTAGCTTCTATGTGGATTGCTTGGAGCAGATTGTGGCAATATGTAAGCCACATTTAAATCAGAACTGCTTATAATTTACTTATAATATCATCCACTTTTCCCCCAGATGATCCTGGACTTTTGCTAGAACCTCAGAGTCCCTCAGTAATGACAGGTGAAAGTGAAAAGAAATGCTCCTTGTAGAATGTCGACTTTGTATGTCATTTCACTGCTGAATTGCATATTCAATCTGCAAGTTTTCTGGTGGAGATTTTATCAGGTTGACAGTGTATTATGTCACTGGCAAGTAATAATAATTTAACTTCTTTTTTAATATTTATTCCTTCTCTTTTTTTCTCTTGTCTAATTGCTCTGGTTAATGTTTCCAGAATTATATTGAATAGGAGTAATGATAATGGACATCTTTTTTATTTTCCTGATTTTAGAGTGAAAAATTTCAGTTTTTGGTCACTTAATAGGATATTGGCTGTTAGTTTATCAGAGATGACTTTTATCAGGTTGCAGCAAAGACTATCTATTTTGACTTTCTGTAGGGTTTTTAATTATAAATAGGCAAAGCATTTGGACTTCGTAAAATGATTTTTCTGCATGAATTGAGAGTCATGATTTTTGTCTTGGGTTCTGTTAATACAGTATATTAGACTTATTGATTTGTGCATGTTGAAGCATCCCTGAATCCCTGGGATGAATCCATCTTGGTCGTTATAATTTTCTTAATAATTTGCAGCATGCCACTGCCAGTATCTTATTAAGGATTGTCGCAGTTATGTTCATTTGGGAGATTGGTCTGTAGCATTCATTTTTGCTTATTTTCTTCTCTGGTTTTGGAATCAGGGTAATACTTGTCTCCAGGACTGATTTAGGAAGTAGTTCCCCTTTCAGTTTCAAGAGTTTCAGCATTAGTGGCATTAGTCATTCTCTAAACTTCTTGTAGAATTTAACACTGAATCCATCAGGACTTGGGCTTTCCTTTGTTCATAAGTTCTTAATTACACTTTCAATTTTACTAGCTGATATAATGTTATTTAGAATTTTTAAACTTTTTTTTATTTAAATTTGTCAGTTTGATCGTGTCTAGGAATCTGTCCATTTCTTCTGTGTTTCTCAACTTATTACTCTATAGGTTGCCATAGTAGCTATTGATGATCTTCTAGCTTTCTGCAAGAGTCATTTTGATTTTCCTGTTTTCATTCTTAATTGTTTCAATTTGTAGTTTTCCTTTTATCTTCTTGATAATGTTAGCTAATGGATTATCAATTTTATTTATTCTTTCAAGAACTAACCTTTCCTTTAATTGATTCCATTATTTCTTAGTCTCTATTGCATTAATTTCTTCTCTTATCTTTATAATTTCTTCCCACATATGAGCTTTGGGTTTGATTTGTTCTTCTTTTTCTAGGAGATTGAGGTTCAACATTAAGTTGTTTATTTGCACTCACTGTTTTTTTTTGTATGTAAATATGTATGTATGTATTGGTACTAGGGATTTACCTGAGGACCTGTGCTTGCCCAGCAGGTGCTTATCCTACTGAGCTATCTCATGGCCCTTTATTTTTTAAAATAATACAAAATGGTAATAGAGAAAACATCATTAGAAACTATATAAAAACAAACAAATGAACAAAAGAAAATGAAGAGAGGGAAAGGAGAAAAGCTAGGAAACATGGCGGGGCAAAGTCATACATTTATAAGCATAAGACGGTTAAGGCAATGATCCTGAGAATCTTTAGCAGGTTTTTAAAACTATATTCGAATTGCCATGATTCTCACCTTGACTAACTATACATGCTGATACCTGTGAACTAAGCAACTGCACTGCAGATAGCATTGTGTAATACTAGGATCATTCTTGGAATACCTGTCATTCTGGTCTTCTAGATATGTACTGCTTGTCCTGTCATATCAATTACTGCTATACTCTTTCTCAACTAAATGTTTGTTTAAAAAAGGGTAATAAATGAAAACAAGAGACAAGAAAAAATGTCATAGGACTGTCCTGCTACAATGCTGTATATGGTTAGATTTCTAGATTACCATTTAAAAATATGTAATTGTTTATTCCTATTGTTTAAAATATTTATTTAATTATCTTTTTCTTCTATTCTGTAGGGATTTAAAGTTTAACGTATCAGTACCTGATGAAAAAATGTCTGATCCATTCTATATCTAAAATGTTTGCTATTCAAACAGATAGTGTACTTAAGCTCACCTGCCTATGCTATAGGATAATAATTTTCTTCTGGGGGCTTAACAACTTAAGTCTGTAGACCAAAAGTTAGAGAAAAAGTAGGACTAAAAGGATAGACAGCATTTTGGCTCTAGCCTTTCAAGGTCAGTGAAGACTAAGGACAGAAGAAAACCTGTAATGTAACATCCTATAACTCAGTGGTGTCCCAAATTTTCTGATCAAGGAGACTATTGGGCCATGGAAGAAAGTGATCGATGATGTAGAGTGTGCCTAAGGAGAGTCACATGAAGAGAAAATATTATCTCAGGCTTTCACAGAGAGGAAATTGGTCAAGCAATGGATATGACTCATCCACATGGCTGACACTGACAAAGGATCTGCAAACTGCGGTACAGGATTTCAGGCAAAAAACTGAGGGGATTTGACTGCCTTTGTCAGATACAAAAGTTACGTTTCTTTTTATATAGGTCTTGCTTTATCTTGGTCTTAACCATCCAGCAGAAAAAATATATTAATGAGGTATAAAAAGTAGAAGACTCAAGTCAACAACTTCTGCATGGTCAGTCTTATGGTTAACCTAGTAGTATTATGGACTACTGGGCTATATTGGATTATTTTGCTGAATTCACAAACCTACAATATTTAAATCACAATGGAATACCCATCTCTGAAAAAACTAAACAAAAAAAAGGGGATACAAATGAAGAACCATTTTTTTAATCTGTAATACAAAATAGGATAGATATACACTTACTTTCTCTTAATTTAATGAGAAGAATTGTATAAGATATTATGTCTGCACCTTGTACTATGAATAGCCACTGTGAAGACAACAATATACAATGTATTAATTACTAAAACTGTCTTACTAATCTGTTTTGAAACTGTCTCAATTCTATTTGTTTCTCAATAAAGTTAATAAAAAAGAAAAACAAAAATATTCCATATTTGTTGAATGAAAACATAAATCATGATTTGTTCATTTTTATAACATCAAAAGATAATGACTATATTTATCTTGGGGAGTTTGTTCATGTGTTTAACACATCTTAAGTCGTGTTTTAGCCTCATCCTCCCTTCTGTTTCCTCCCTCCAACTCTTCTTTCCCTGTCTGTTTGCAAAACCTCCATTTCCAGTTTTTCTTTCGACTCTCCCTTTAAAATTTCTTTTCCCTCCCTCCCTCTATCTTTGGTTCCCTTGTCCATTTGAAAGAAATCTCTGTTGCCTATTATTTAGTTTTTTATTTTTCTCCTCATTTATACTTTCTTTGTCTTATATAAGAGGAACAATATTATATTTAAGTTTCTTTAGAAAAAAAAAGGAAAAGAAACCAGAAACAAAAAGAAGTGAATTCCTTTTGTTACACATGGAAACATTATTATTATTTGAAAATGTACTTTTCAAGATGAGGGAGTAGATTTATAACAGGAACCTTACTCCATTTTCCATAGGAGGAGAGATGACAAGGCCACCTCTGTGAGGGGGAAAGGAAAGGAGGCAGGGTAATGATTCCAGCAATATCATCACTGTTAGTTCCATCATGTCCCTGTAAGATACATGTGCTGCTTCTTGTCTCTAAGCCTGTCACAGGGAAACCATGGATCAGAGGCAGAGGTAACCTTGCACACACCTTGTGAAACTTCCTCCTTGCCAGAGTGCATGGTGAATTGCTGTATACAGTTGAGAAAGGAAACAGTAAGTACTATTTCCATTTTGTGTAAGTCTGTCTAGTCTAGGAAGGTTAAAGGAATTACCTTACAGATGAGCTGTGAATCAGTAAGAAAATTAAGGTACTGTGGAAACAGGACAACTTCCTTAACTTCTCTACATTTTAGTTGCTTCAGCCCTACTGAGTTATAACAATTACATTAGAGAATGTCTCTATGGCATTAGTGAGATAATGATACAAATTAATAAATATGGAACTCATGTTCAGGCCCACATATTATTCTAGTTTCAGCTGTCTTAAATATATATCTCACCTAAATTTTGCAATAATTTGCATATTATAGATGGAGTTACTGAAGGTTAAGAGGCAAAATAAATGATCAGAATAAACAATTAAGAAGTAATGAGATTCTGTATATGTTCTAAACACTAAAACCTACATCCATAATTGTTATGAAATTGTGCCTTGTTGAGGATCACTTTGATCCAAAGGTGTCACTGGACAAGGGCTGAGGACATCTTTTTAAAAGGGCTGTGGGGTCTTAAACTCAGCTAGGGAAGGTACTTGACATCCTTTCAGAAAAGCATTTCAGGATGCATCAGGATAAGATGTGTGGATTGATTTATTAGAGTTAGAAGATAAGACAAGAGAGAGAAGTATTGTCAGCTCTAGGGTGGAGGAAGAGGACAGAGTTCTGATGAAAAGGATCACACTGGTCCATCAACAAAGGAAGAGACCGTTATTTGTGAATATGCTGGGGTAAATCATGTATGATGGGTTATTGTCTCATTTCTGGCTTTGCAAGATGGCTTAAATATTTTTGCCACAAAATGCCTATATATTCCTTGCTCATGGATTGGAAGAACCAACACTGTGAAAATGGCCATACTTCCCAAATTGTTATACATCCTTGTTGCTTAATCCATTTTCCAAGAGATGATGTTTCTGTTTAGGGAATGCCAGGTTACCACAGGTTTAGGACAATGATTAATGACTTCTGAGTATTTATTGGTAGTCAAATGTCTGTAAATCTCTTATATATTTTTTGGGGTATCAGGGATTGAATTAAGGACCCTATACTTGCCAGGCAAGAACTTACTCTACTGAGCAATCTCTCTGGCCCAAAATCTCTTATGTTGATGGTTGAGACTTTAAGAGGAATGCTGTAAGCTACTAAGTTTAGAGGTGATCAGCCAAGAATAGGAAGGTTTTTAAAAAAATTATTTTCTTTCTTCCACTGAACATATTTGGTCCCTTTGTCAAAGACAAGCTGGTTGAATATGTTTTTAGTTTTCTCTGAGTCTTCAAGTCTGCTCCATTGATCCTCAGGTCTGTTTTTTCTTCTCTTCTTCTTTTTCTTTTGGCAGAACTGGGGCTTGAACTCAGACCTTTGCACTTACCAGGAAAAGGTTTATTCTACTGAACCATCTCGGGTCTGTTTTTTCATGTTTATTTTATCACAGCAGATGTGTAGTGTAATTTCAGGTCATGGATTGTGATGCCTCCTAATTTTACTTTGATTCCCAGGATTGCTTTTGGTAGCCTAGCTCTTTCTGGATCCAGATCAATTATAGAAATGTTTTCTCTAGATCTGTGAGGTATACTAATGGTATTTTAGTCGGATTTGTACTCAAAATATACAACAGTTTTGAAAGTATGGCCATTTTCACAGTGTTGGCTCTTCCTATTCATGAGCAAAAAAGACAGCCATTTTCTGAAATCTTTCTTGATCTCTTTTCTCAGAGCACTGCACTTCTCATTATATAAATCTTTTATTGCTTTTGGTAGAAGTATGCCTAAATATTTCCTTTTTTCACATGTTATTGTAAATAGTATGTTTGCTTTAATGTCTCTCTGGGTGTTCATTGTTTATGTATAAAAATGCTATTGATTTTTGAGTATCGACTTTGTATCCTATTATATTACTGAATTTGTTTGCTAAATCTACAAGTCTCTTGGTGGAGTTTTCAAGGTCTTCTATGTAGAGAATCTTGTCACTTGCAAATAATGATAATTTCACCTCTTTCTTTCCAATCATTATTCTTTCTTTTTCTTATCTTGTTTAATTGCCCTGACAATATTTCCAGAACTATACTGAATAGTGTTGGTGATAGTGGACATCCTTGACTTCTTCCTGCTTTTAAAGTGAAGGCTTTCAGTTTTTTGTCCATTTAGTATGGTGTAGGCTGCTACTTTCTCAAAAATGGCTTTTTATCAGGTTGAGTTTAAGATCATCTATTCTGATTTTCTGTAGGGTTTTCATCATGAACGAGTCTTGAAATTTGTCAAAAGATTTTTCTGCACCTATTGAAATCAGCATGTGGTTTTGTCTTTGAGTCTTGTGATGTGGTATATTACATTTTTGGACTTACATATATTGAACCATTCCTGCATTCATGGGATGAATCCCACTTGCTCACAATGCTTAATCTTCTTGATGAAATCATTCTTTTGCTAGTATTTTATTGAGTATTTTTGCATCTATGTTCATTAGAGTTTTGGCTGTAGTTCTCTTTTTTAGTTGGGTCTCTCTCTCTCTCTGTCTCTCTCTCTCTCAGAATAATACTTGCCTCCTGGAATGAGTTTGGGAGAATTTCTTCCCTTTCAATTTCATTGAACAGTGTAAGAAGAGTTGGCATTAAGTCTTTTCTAAATTTCACACAGAATTCAGTTGTGAATCCATCAGGACCTGGGCTTTTCTTGGTAGGTTTTTAATTGCATTTTCAATTTCATTTCCTGTTTTGGGGTAATTGAAAGTTTGTATAGCTTCTTTATTTTTGTGCTTCCAAGGACTGAACTCAGAACCTTGTGCTTGCTGGCAATCACTTATTCTACTGAGCTATCTCCCCAGCCAAGTTTGTATAGCTTCTTGACTCATCTTTGACAATTCATATGTATCTCGGAAACTCCATTTCTTCTGTGTTTTCCCTCCTGTGAGGGTAAAGATTTTGGAGGTAGGTATTAATGATTTTCCAGATTTCTATAAGGTCTATAATGATTTTGTCCTTGTAATTTCTTTTTGCATGAATTTGGTGTTTTCATTTCCTTTTTTGATTCAGTTGGCTAGGGTTTTATCAATTTTATTTATTCTTTCAAAGGACCAACTCTTTGAGTCATTAATTCTTTTTTTTTTTTTTTTTTTTTTTTTTTTTTTTTTTTTTTTTTTTTTTTTTTTTTTTTTTTTTTTTTTTTTTTTTTTTTTTTTTTTTTTTTTTTTTTTTTTTTTTTTTTTTTTTTTTTTTTTTTTTTTTTTTTTTTTGTGGAACCGGGGATTGAACTCAGGCACTTGTGCTTGCCAGAGAAGCACTTATTCCACTGAGCCATCTCTCTGGCCCCTCATTAATTCTTTTAATGACTTGCTTTTATTTTTCTAAGAGCTTAAGGTGCAGCATAAAATCATGTATTTGGCCCTGTTTTGTTTTCTAAATGTGTGAATTTACTGGCATAAATTTCCCTCTAAGACAGGCTTTCATTGCATCCCACATGTTCTGGTAAATTGTATCTGCATTTTCCTTCATTTGCAAATATCATATGATTTCTTCTTTAATTTCATCTGTGACCCACTGGTTGTTCAGGAGTTTGTTATTTAATTTCCATGTGTTTATGGCTTTCTTTTCAGTTATTTTTTAATTACTTTCTCTGCTTGCTGGTTCTCTCTTTTTTTTAAGTTGTGGAATTTTCTCTCTTTCTCGAATATCTGTCACTATTCTTGGTAGAGTTGGTTTGGTGGTCATTGATATCTTCAGTTGTTCTTTGTCATGGAAGAGTCTTATCTCAACATCTTGAAACTGATAGTTTTGCAGGGTACCTCAATCTGAGTTGGAAGTAATTTTCTTTCAGGACTTGAAATACTTCACTATAAGCTCTCCTTGATTTGATGGTTTTTGTTGAGATATCTGTCATGATTCTAATGGGCTTTCCATTGTAACATCCATTTCTTCTCTCTGACAACTTCTTATTTTCTTCTCTTTTGCTGAATTTCTTTCTTTTTCTTCTTTTATTTATTTATTTATTTATTTATTTATTTATTTATTTTTTGCAGAACTGGGGATTAAAGTCAGGCCCTTGTACTTGCTAGGTAAGTGCTTATTCCACTGAGCCATCTCCCTGTCCCCATTTGCTGAATTTCTAAGATGTTTATTATTATGTGTTTAGGTGTAGTTCTGTTTTAGTTATGGATAATTGGAGTTCTATATGCCTCATTTAACTGCATGTCACATTTTTTTCCCCTGCTTGGGAAACTGTTCTACTTCTTCTGTCAATTGTCTGTTTATGTCACCGTGTTGAATCCTGCTGTTTCCTTGACACCTATCAGTCTTTCCACAATCCTTCAGCTGTGGAATTGTTATTTACTGGTTCCTTGTTTTAGGAGATCTTTCCTTTCATGTTCATTAGCCGCCCTGCTGTCCTCCAGGTCTGAAAGAATATTTTCAATTTCCTTGAAATGATTTTGTTAGCTTTCAATGGAATTCTTCATTTTGTGGATATCTGTTGGAAACTATTTCATGTACTCCAGTTCTTTCCTGTATTATTCATTTAATATTTTCATCATTTTTCTATTATCTAATTTTTATCAATGTCTTCTTTAGATTTACTATGTGATTCTTTCATGATTATTATTTCTTTTTTATCTGAGAGGTTATTTCTGATCCTATTTCTTCTGTAGCCTGATGGAGTTGTTTCTTTGCTTCAATTGCTAGCATTTCAGAAATTTCAGGTTTGTGACTTCCAAGTTCTTCTATGCCCTTGGCTCCTGGACTTGCTTTGGCTGGGCTGGAGGATTGAGACTGACTTTTTCCCATTTGTATTTTTTTTTAAGGTTGAATCTTCCAGGAATCATTGAGACTCAGCAGTGGTAGGAGAGTGGTGGGTTGTGGGTCAATCAGGTTCTGAATGCAGTGTAATGGGGGCAGGGTAGGACTCAGCAAGCCTCTTGAGGCTGGGGAGGGGAACGAGCCAATGCTCAGCAAAGTTTCTATGTAGGTAGTGGGCATGTACCAGACTCTCCAAGACCTTGCAGCTTTCCAACATCCATGTGAACCTTCGATGTCGGGATAGTGCTCCAGCATATCTGTTGTGCCTACTTGCCAGTGATATGCATAGGCTGGTCTCACTAGGGCCCCATAGCTGCCCAGAGTCCACTTTAGTTCTCAGACTGTGGATGGGGCACCAGTAGATCCAGTATGACTCTGTGCTGGTGACCCTGGATAGCCAGTTTTTAAAAAGACACTCCCTAATTGATTAGCCTGCATATATGCGAAGTTTTTTTTTTTTTTTTAAGCAAAACAAATTTTAATATTTTTCAGAAAGAAACACAAATCAAACTCTTAATGAATACCATGTTAAGTACCCAGAGTTTTATTAGTCCTGTTTTTTGTCTGTTTCAAAGTTACAATGTTAACTGAAAGGATAAAGCCAAGTGCTTTATCCTGGGGGTTTTTCATTAATCATGATATGGTTAAAACAAAATGGGTGTGGTCTCTTATGAGTAAGCAAAGTGCTTTTCCATTTATTTAGTTTACTGTATTAGTTTTTGTTACATAGTGGCAAAAAATGACTATGTGTGAATGGATAGAATAAGCCAGCAGGTTACTGTTCCCTGTTTCCAAAAAGAGGAAAATGAAAGATATTATTCATGTAGTTCTTAGAGGTAAAGCTTACTAGAACACATTAAGCCATGGAAATTGGTCTGGCTTCATGAATGAGTTCACTTGAGCCCACACAGTGCAGTTCCTTGAACAAGATCATATATCAAAAGAAATGTGAGAAGTAATATTTAAATGTGCCTGTTGTGATTATGTTCATGTTCTTTCCATGTTATATTATAGATATTACTCTTATCATTTTAGCTCTCTTGATCCAAGCAAAACTAATAGACATATTACCCGTTCTTTCTCTCTCTCTCTTTTTACTTATTTTATCATCACATCTAGAGTAGATCCCTGACTGCTCTTTTTTTTTTTTTTTTTTGGATTGGGAATCGAACTCAGGACCTTGGAATTACCAGTGCCATTGAGCTCTATCTCTGGCCCATGTCTTTGCTTTTGAAGGTTAGTGAGAGTTCCGTATAAATGCTCTTCCTCTTCCCCATGAAAATTAGAATCATTTCTAGCACACGATTGGACTGGAAAGACCCAAGGATATTCTGAATCATTTCTCTCCCAGTCGATAATTTATATTGGATAATTTTGTCTTTAAATTTGTTGTTTAAATTACCAGATATAAGCACATAAAATTGATTTTTCAAAAGTTATAAAAAATTAAATGAAAGGAAAAATTGACCATTATTTTCTCCTTTCAATAGACTGGTGGAAATCAGCAGTACAGCTATCCAAGTTATAGTGTATATATACATAAATGTATCTTTTCCCTTTATTCTTTCTTCATTTTGTCATTTTACGTAAGCCAGCTGATCCTTGTCTTTGAACAGATTCTTTCCCTCCACATTGTGTACTGTATTTTGCAGATTTTATTTATTCTTTCAAGTTCTCACACTAATGAGAAAATATGATGTTTGCACACGTGGGTCTATTTATTTCACTTATCAGTGTGGTTTCTGTTGCATCCATTTAGCTATGAAAGCTTTGAGTTTATGTTTTTTATAGCTGAGTAATAATCCATTGTATAAAAATACCGCAGCATTTTATCCATTTCTCAGTTGATGAGCATGTGAGTAGTTTCCAAGCTTTAACTCTGACGAATTGTGTTGCTGCAACATGGGGAGCATCCATATCGCTGTACTTTGATGTTTCAGTTCTTTTTCTTTAGGAAACACGCCCAGCGGAGGAGTCGATGAGTTCAATAGGATATTCTGTCCTCAATATTTGAGGAATCTCTACACTGAATTCAACAATGGTTTTACCAGTTTGTTCTCCCAAGAATGGTGGAGAAGGATTCCTTTTTCCCCACAGCCCTTTCAGCTTTTGTTATTGGTTAACTTCTTTTATTTTTTTTTAATTGTTTGTATATTTATTTATTTATTTGTTAAAGAGTCTCGCTACACGGCTCAGACTCCTTGTGTTCCTCTATCTCAGGCTTCGCAGCACTGGGATTACAGGCCTGTGACACCATGCCTGGTTTTAGAACCTGCATTTCACACTCAGGGCAGGGCTGGCACAACCTGATGTACCAGGATCAAACTAAGGTTCTGGAGCTTGTGGGGCAGGGACTTAGACCACTGAACTACCTCCCCAGCTCCAATTTGGTTGCCTTTTTCATAATATTCATTGTTTCTGGGGTGAAATAGGATCCCCGGGTTGTTTTAAGTTGCACTTCTCAAGTAACCTGTCCTGTGGAGTAATGTTTCCATCATTTGACTTTCAGTTTATGAATTTCTTTTTGAGTTAAATATGTTTCTTTAGGGCTGGCAAGATAGCTTAGCAGACTAAAGCACCTGTTTAGGCAAGGTTAGGGACTGCAGTTAGATCCCTGGCACCACAAGGTATGACAGGCCCACCCCCAAGACTGATTGAGCCAAACATAGAGTCTGGGCCTGGTGGCACAGCCTTGTAATCCCAGTGCTGGGGCAGCTGAAAACAGAAGGATCACTATGAAATCTGAGCTGCATACTGAGAACCTATAACAACCAAATACATTAAAAAGATAATAAAAAATAAAATAAGTGTGTTTCTTCAATGCAGCATATCACTACATCTTGCTTCTTTTTTCCTCCATTTGCTCAGTCATTTAAGTGACCACTTAAACAAAGCAGTTATACTCAGAATGCTGTGGTTCAATCCCCAGATCCTCAAGTTTTACCAGACCTGCCCTGAAGGTATCCTGAGCTAGAAAAAACAGTTCATCTCAACTTTTGGGCCAGAGAGATGGTTCAGTAGAGTAAATTCTTCCCTGGCAAGCTCAAAGGCCTGAGTTCAATCTCTGGTTCCACCCTGCCCCCCAAAAAATTTAAAAAGTGAATGCAACACAGTAAAAAAACAAAAACTATTAGAAGTTATGTAGAGCTTTACCAAAAAAAATCCCTATAAATTCATAGGGCAGAGGAGATAGTTCAGTAGAATAAGTGCTTGCCTGGCAAACACAAGGGCCTGAGTTCAATCCTAGGTTCCAGAAAGAAAGAAAGAAAAGAGAGAAAGAGAGAAAGAAAGAAATGAAGGAAAGAAGGAAGGAAGGAAGGAAGGAAGGAAGGAAGGAAGGAAGGAAGGAAGGAAGGAAGGAAGGAAGGAAGGGAAAAAAAAGAAAAATATTCAAAATTCAAAAATTCAACCATTGCAAAATGTTGTCATAAGAGTTGCTCAGATTACCTGATAATAGGCCTGCACAATTGTTTTAAAGAAAAAAAAAATAACAAAAGCATAAGAAATTAAGAAGGATAAGAAAAAATTTAAGCAACAAATGCTTCCAACTGTAGATCAGCAGAAATGTGCAGTGTTATTGTTCAAGCCATCTTGCAAACATACTAAATATCTCTTTTTCCCCACTCCCTTCATCTCCTGTCCTTTTCCTCATCCCAGTTTTTCTTTCCCTTTGAACAAATTCTTCCTCTTTCACACCATCCATTGTCCTTTCTGATCATATTTACTCCAGATTCTTACACAAATGAGACAGTATGATGTTTGCACACGTGTCTGATTTATTTCCCTTATGACTGTAGTCTCAAGTTGTATCCATTTATCTATAAATGAATGCTTCAAGTTTATTTTTTCTATAGCTGAGTATTATTCCAGTGTGTAAAAATACAGCTTCTTTATGCATTCCTCAGGTGATGAACATTTTGGTTGCTTCCAAGATATAGCCATGACAAATTGTGCTGCTATAAATGTGGATTCCTATATGTTGCTTTGTTATGATGTTTTCAGTTCATTTGTAGAGATGGCCACAAGGGTAAGAGCTAGGTTGAATCAACTTCTAACCTTCGCTCTTTGAGAACCCTCCACACTGATTTCAAAGTGGTTGTACCATTCTGCCATTCTGGCAACAGTGGAGAGGGGTTCCTTTTTCTCCACAGCCCATCCAGCCTTTGTTATTTGTTAACTTCTTGATGTTGGCCATTCTTCCTGAGGTGAGTCACAATCTCAGTGTGTTTCAATTTGCATTTCTTGAGCGAACAATGATTTTGAACTTTTTTCCATATATATATTTTTCTTCATCTGAGAAGTGTGGATTCACCAAAGATACTCATTTTCTAAATTGGTTCTTTGAGATTTGGGGTCCTGATTTTTTTAATTTTTTTTTTTTTTTTTTTTTTTTTTTTTTTTTTTTTTTTTTTTTTTTTTTTTTTTTTTTTT
>PVKA01043528.1:0-16703 GCA_004027165.1 Ctenomys sociabilis
AAACAGAAGAATAAAACATTACAGGACTGTTCTGCTACAAGGCTGTATATGGTTAGATTTCTAAATGTCTGTGTAATAATATGTGTCTATTCCTATTTTTTAAAATTGTTTTTCCTCATATTCTGTAAGGACTTCAAATTCAATACAGCAATACTTGATGGAAAATATCTGTTCTACGTTATGCCTAAGATGTTTGATATTTAGACAGATAGTGTAGGTAAACTCAACCACATATGTTACAGGGTAATAATCAGCTTCTCTTCTGGATGGTTAACAACTTAAGTTTGCAGATCAAAAATTGGAGAAATGGAAGGGCTGCAAGTCAGCCAACATTTTGGCTCTAGCCTTTCAGGGTCAGTGAAGACTCAGGACATAGGAGAACCTGTACTGTAGTATCATGGAACTCAGTTGTGCCCCAAATTTTCTGATCAAGGAGATTATGGAGACACAGAAGAATGCTATAGATGATCTATAGTGTGCCTAAGGAGAGTCACATGGAGAGAAAACTTTCTCACAGGCTTTCAAAGATAGCAAATTGGTCAAACAATGGCTGTGACTCATCCACATGGCTGACACTGACAAAGGATCTACAAAGTCAGGTACAGGATCACAGGATAAACCCTGAGGGGACTTGACTGACCTCATCAGATACAAAAGTTACAATTTTTGTTATACAGGTCTTGCTTTATCTTGGTCTTAACCATCCAGCAGAAAAGTATAAAAATCAGGTATATAAAGTAAATCCATAATAATATGCTGAACTTTAAATGGCTCTAGTCAACATCTGTGGACAACCCACTACTATTATGTTGGACTGTGTTCGAGTGTTTTACTGAACATTTTTTAGTAGAAAGAAAGAAAGAATAATCTTTACTGTCATTTTAATGTTTGATCTATTACAACAATATTTGAGATTCTGCAAAGAATTGCATACTTTTGCTATTAAAAGACCATTGTTAAAGTATTTGAACTTGACCTCTTAGGAAATGTCTTTGTTACTCTTCTCTTGTTGTGTCTTGTTGCTGAGACAAAACACAGCAGTGAGACCCCAGTGCCCCTCCTGAGTCATTCAAACTTCTACACTTTTCAAGTTGACACAATGTATCCACCATCACAATCCACCCTTTGTCAAGCTGATAACCAGGCTCATTTCTTTAAACAAATATACAGATACAAAGACATGCTGACTCTTATCATAACACAACTTGAACATAATAGCATAGATTTAAGAATCCTTAAGAACAAGTATGAAGTCTATCAACATTATATTACATTAGAAACATAACGTTTCATCCCTACCCTCCTCATGCACATCTCTTTATGCAAAAGGCATTTAGTCCACCTACAAGAATTGCCAAAGTCCTAACAGTTTCAGCACTTCTGAAAAGACCAAGTTCTGATCTCTGAAATTTAAGGTAAGCTCTTAGCTACAAGACACCACACAAATGAAAAGTTAAACACTTTTAACAGCCAATGGCATAAAATAAACATTTTCATTCCAAAAGTTATAATCACGGGAATACAAAGGTTTGGGACCAAAGCAGATCCAAAATGCATTAGGGCAAAACACTAAGTCCTTTATTTCCATGTCCAACGTCTGAGGCAACCTGCGGCAAACTATGAGATACAAAGGGCTTGTGTGGTTCCATCCCTATGGCACTTCTGATGATTATAGTTCCCACAGTGGTTTATTCCCTCTTTGCAGGTTTCCTTAGATGATCCACATTTCTGGGTTCTTCAAACCTATGAGGCCTTCATAGCACCTTTGGCTTCACCCTCACAGCTTCATACATTGCCCCCTCAGGGACACACTACCTGGTCCAGGCCTTCTGAAATTCAGGTGTGAGCCTTCTTAACACCACAACTACTGCATCCAGTATGTACCTACACCCAATACTATGTAGATGATGCCAAGGTCTGCTGCCAGGTGGAGCAATAGCCAGACTTCCCTTTCTATTGGCCACAGTGGTCAAGTGCCCGGATCACTAGGCACTCTGATTCAAATTCTCAAGAACAAACTTTCTATGCCACTGTCATTCTGGAACATGGTGTTCTGCAGACTTCTCCTCAAAGCAAAGTCTTCCACTTTTGCAATTTTAAGGCTGCAAAGGATGCAGATTTGCTGCTTCTTGTGATGCCCTCAGGCCATATTTGTTCTCCTGTTCCTTCTCAACAATGAAGGTCTCCCCAGCATTATCTTTGTTGTAAACAACTTTTGGGGCTTCCCTTCTGGCCAGAATCACATTTTAATTTACCCTCTGAGCTCTTTGCTCTTAATTCTCAACATAGATCTGGCTAAAGCCCCCAACAATAGTCATGCCACAGCCTCAATATTCAACTGCCTTGAAATTTTTTCTACCATATTAATTAGTAAGCAAAGTCTCCAGATAGGAGCAAAATGCAGACAAACTCTTGGCCAAACTATAACTCACTGTCTGAACCCACAACAGCCAAGGCAGTCCTCCTTCCCAATAGAAAGCTCCCAAGGCTGGTCTTTTATCAGCAGGGTTTCCATTAGCCTCATAGGTCTATGAGCTCTAATGAGAATGCCCCATGCATTATAGCCTAAGACATGCCAGTGCTACTCCTTCAGTCGGCATTTCCAAACCCTTCCAAAATATTCCCACAAGCCATTCCCAAAGGCTCTTATACCACACTGTCAGGTACTCTCAGCGATAACCCCATTCTCAATACTAAATTCTGTCTTGGTTATTTTTCTCTCATTGCTGAGACAAAATACCCAACACCCAAAATTAAGGAAGGAAAGATTTATTTAGCTCACAGTTAGTGGAGGTTTCAGTCCATACTCAGCTGGTTCCAAGGCATGGCAGAGGGGTAGCAGTTCAAGATAGCACAAGACTGCAAAAGCAGCAAGAACCAAAAGGGGAGAGCAAGCCTCCTTTTCTCCCTTATACTCTAAGTAGACAACCCTCAGAAGGGTGCAGCACTCACACCAACTCCCTGCCCTCCTCTTGCACAGACTCAGGATGTTTACATAGTGAGGAACGTGGTCCCCCACTGAGTCACTTCAACTTCTAAACTTCTCAAGTTGGCATAATGCATCAGCCATTACAGGAACTGAAAACGAAGTTTCAAGTATTTGTCAGCCCATAATCACTCACAATCTTCTCGGTGTTTCTTTTCTTTTTTTTTTTTTTAATAGATATTTTCTACCTTAATCTATGAAAGTTAATTCCCACTTACCAGAAGTCTACCACCACTGAAGGACTCAGAGCTCCAGGGCTCAAGTGATCTGAACCTACAAATTAGAATAATTAGTAGTCCAAAGCTTCATTTAACTACTTGAAGAATAACAACCATCAAATAATGTAATACCAAATTAAATATTACTGTTTCTATGAGGTAAAGGCCCATCCACTAAAGCCACCTAAGACCGGAATTTTTACCAGTTTCTACCGTTGTGACTTAATTAGTAATGCCTTCCAATACCTTCACAGGTTTTTATAAGCAAATAATAAATTTTTAGCATTCTACCAGGAATCATCACTCAAGAACAGCACTATGCACCTGCATGTTATACTAATATGTCATAAATAAGCATTTTGTCATATACCAAGTCTTGACCACAAATAATGAAATACAAAAAAATATACAGGACAAAACACCACAGAGCTTTTGAATATTCTATTTCCCCAAAAGTTACTAGCTAGCACTTTTTTAAGAGAAAGTGACAAAAACTCAAAAATTTTGCCTCCAGTGCTCCATTTCAACTTTCTTAATGTCATCTAGTACCGCCATACCCTGACACTGTTCTGGTTTTTGTCTCTGAGTTTGAACATGGCGAATAGCCCCCGAATAGCCTCTGCAAAGGGGTAAGTAAGCACCACTGTTCCATGAGTTTGTATATGAAGGAGGATAGGAAGGGTGGTACCATGAGTCTGAAAATGGTGTTGTTGCCCTATTGCTGCCAAACAAATATCCTAATATTCCTCCAGTTCCAAGGCCAGTCCAGAACCCAGGTCCTTAATTCTCAGATCCTTGTTGTCCTGCAAAAGCACCTCCAAAACCAGAAGCTGCACCATGACCAGTACTCTGTGGTCCTGTGAACTCGGACTTAAAGCCTGGGGGAGGGGCTCCGCTGGTGAACTGCTGATGATGCTGGGAATACGCAGGATACTCAGTGTATGGCGGAGGTGAATACTGGCCATCACTAAGAAACAATTTATAAACTATAAAGGCGATAGGAAGCAGCACTCCAATGTTAACCAATCCTCCAGTGGCACAGGAATTTGCAGAGTATAGATTATCATAACCAGAGAAAGAGAAGCCCTTGTGTTTTCCAGATTCTTTCAATTTCTTCAGGCCAATGTCTGTATAATCTAAGTTATACTCCAAGCCACAGGAACCTCTGGTCTTCAGAGGAGTCGTAGCCTTCACAGCTCACCGCAGTTTTTCCACATCTGTATGCCATATCCAAATTGGTTTTATTTTTTTTTATTTATTTATTTATTTATTTATTTATTTATTTATTTATTTGGCAGAGCTGGGGATAGAACTCAGGCCCCTGCTTCCCAGGGAAGCGCTTATTCCAGTGAGCCATCTCCCCAGCCCCCCCAATCGGTTTTACATTTCCACTGTACGTCATAACCATCCTAGGCTTTGTTCCGACACTGTATGACTTTTGGAGTATATGAATCGGAACCAGCCGTGCCTCCCAACACACTTCAGCTGAGGGATGGGGTCCAGCCTCCTGGAGGTGGTATAGCGCTCATGGTAGAGAGTAAGAGCTTTTATGTCCCGCAACAATATTCTGTCAGGGTTGTCTCAGCACAGTTCAGGGCTCGCCATTAGCAGCACTAGCAGGCTGAGGAGCTGGCAGCGCCTGGCGCGTGGGTCAGCACCATGGCGCTCGGTGAAGACACTGAGCGTCGGTCCGTTGGGCACTAGCGGGCCCGCAGAGGGCCGCGGAAGTTCTTGGGCCACTGTGCGATGACTAAAACTTTCACTGAACTCAAGCGACCATAATAATTCAATGCCAACAGGATACCCATCTCTGACAGGAGTAAACAAAAAAAAGGGGATACAAAGGACCATTCTGTATTTGTATATACAGAACAGGATAAATATGCAGCTACTTTTGTGTAATTCTATGAGAAGAAATATTTGCACTAATAGTGTTTGGACAGGATATTCTGTCTGCCTCTTGTACTATGCATAACCACTAGGAAGATAACAATATAAATGTATTAATTATTGAAACTGTACTATAAATCAGCTTTTAAAAAAGATAGGTATAAAACTACATTCTCTTAATTCAATGAATAGAGGGATCTTCTCTAAATAGAATATTATGTCTGCACCTTGTACAACAAATAACCACTAAGAAAACAATATGCAATGTATTAATTATTGACTCTGTCCTACTAATTTGATTTGAAACTGTTTCATTGCTATTTGTTCTTCAATAAAATTATGGGGAAAAATGATCTTTGACCAAAAAAAAGAGAAAAAGACATGTTTTTTTTTTAATATAATGGGAGTACTACTCAGCCATAAAAAGGATAAATGCAGTCTTTTATAGGTAAATGGACATAAAGTGAGACCATACTCATAAGTGAAATAATCAGACCCATATGTGTGAGCATTGTCTTGTCTCACTAGTGTGAAAGAATGAACAAGTAAATAAAATCTGAAATGTACAATAGCTATTGTGAATTGGGAAGAAATTGTTCAGAAGAATATGCTGAGCTGTAAAAGGCTCAAGTTAACAGCTTCTGACATTACCAGTCATGCAGATAACCCACTACTATTACAGACTACTGGACTATATTGGATTATGTTGCTGAATTCATGCACTTACAATATAAGAATGAAGGGGGATATAAATGAAGGACCATTTTATAGTGAAAAAAAATATATATATCTGTATAAACAAAATAGCATAGATATAAAGCTACATTCTCTTAGTTCAACAGGAAGAAAGTTTTGGACTAATAGTGTTTAGACAAGATATCTTGTCTACATCTTATACTAGGAATTTCTACTACAAAGACAGCAACATGCAATGTATTAATTATTGTAACTGTCCTACTAACCTGTTTTGAAACTCGGATTCATTGTCATATTCATCTTTTTTAAAAGAAAAGAACAACTGGGATGGGGAAAAGGAGAAAAGAAAGGGAAATCTATATGGATATCAATATAGATACGACAGTTAAAATAATTGTTCTACTAATTGCTACTGATTTACTGAAATGAACAGTTAATGTTTAATTGTTTGATCAATTTTGCATGTGTATATCTGCTAATCTGAGCAACTACTTTGAAGATAACCATATGTAGCATAACAACCATTATTAATTTGCTATCATCTTGTTTTGAAATTCTGTATCATTTTTATTGTATTTTGTTGTTTTATTTTCAGTTTGTTTGCCTTTTTGAGACAGGTTTTCATTATGAAGTTCAGGCTGATCTTGAATTCACTTAGTAGCCTAAGCTGGTCTTGAACTGTTAGTTTTTTTCTGACTTTTTTTCTCTTTAAAATAAAATAAAATAAAATATTTTTAAAATTACAAATTGTCATTGGAGGGTGAGGCTGTTTCCTACTTCTCACTGATATAAGCCTAGTCTGTTAAGAATATTCCTAGAACTTTGCATAGGTCTATGATTATTTGTCCACTTCTGGGAAAAAGTGTGAATAAAAACACAGAAATGGAAAGCAAATAGTATGGGTGGAAAATGTCTAAAATTTATAACTTAGGGCAGGGAGATAGCTCAGTAGAATAAACACTTGCTGGCAAGCACAAAGTCCTGAGTTCAATCCCAGGTATCACACACCCACCCACCTCCACACACACAACTAGAACTCGTGACTCAAAGAGGTGAGAATGGCAAGAGCCGAGGCTGAAAAACAAAGTGGAACCAAAATAGGAAAGATTGTGAAATGCAGCTGTCATTCAGACATTTAGTCACCAAATATTTATTGACTGAATACTACAAGGCCATGCATTGTGTTAGCTCCTTGTTTACTTACTGAATCAAAATAAGAAAAGATCCCTGCCCTAGCCAGCTTACAGTCTATCAAAAAGATGCAAATACTACTACTACTACTACTAATATATGACTATTCATTACTATTAGTATGTCAGAAAGTGGTAAATTCCATGGAACAGAGAAAATGTAGAACAGCTCAAAACAGATCTGGGGTACAGGAAGTGGGGCAGGGAAATACAGGGGTTGCCACTTCATGGGTTTAGAACTTATTATACAATGAAAACAGTCACTGAAATAAGCATTTACTTCTATTTATTATTTTTAACATAACGTCATATGGTCTAACACCTGATGATTTTTTTTAAATCAACCTCTTTACCTACTTAAATCTGTTTTCTGGGGGACACTGTCTCATTATATAGTTCAGACTGCCATTGAACTCACTATTATAGCCCAGGCTACAGCGATCCTCCTGCCTCAGCCTCCTGAATGCTGGGATTATAAGTATGCACCACCATCCCAGTTTCAATGTATTTTAAAATAAACTTTTTAAGGCAAGAATAAATGGAAATTTAGTATCACATGCTGCAAAATCCATGAAAGGGAGATCTGGAGATACTTTGCACTGGCTTTTTCCTTCTCTTCGGAGCCAGTGTCTACATGAGAAGCAAAACTTTCGGAATTATGTTCTTGCTGATTTCTGGGCAGTTTGCTGTTTCATACAGAGCAGATATTTTCATTTCCACAGTAACCTCATGAGGAAGGTACTATCGTCCCCATTTCTTAAGGAAGAATCCTGAGTAAAGTGATTAACTTCCTCATGCCTCAATCTTCTCCTAAATAACTAGGGACAATAATGGGGACATAAGAGAAGAGGGCCTCAGCCAGGTGTGGTGGTGCATGCCTGTAATCCCAGCACTTGGGAGGCTGAGGCAGGAGGATTGTTGTGAGTTCGAGACCAGCCTGAGCTACAAAGTGAGTCTGAGGCCAGCCTGAACGCACAGTGAGACCCTGTCTAAAAAAAAAGACGAAAAAAAGAGAACAGGGCCCCTTGGCTTCTGCTCCCTTTACCTTATGCTCAAAGGAGATTGGGAAAAGGGGCAGGCAAGGGACAGAGATTCCTAGCTACCTGATTTCCTGCCTCACCAAATGCCAGTGATTAAGACTAGAATTAAATCACTGCTTTAAAATAAAATACCGCTTCCAGAGTTCAATCTATTGGTCACCATAATTTTCCTGTGTCATCAGGGAAATGCAAATTAAAACCGCATTAAGACTCCATCTCACCCGTCAGAATGGCTATCATCTGGAACACAAACATAAATACGAGTGAGGGCATGTGGAAAAAAGAACTCATTTAGGCACTGCCTGGAGGAATGTAAATTAATACAGCCATTATGAAAATTAGTATAAAAAATAAAAGAAAATCAGTACGGAGGTTCTTCAAAAACCTAAAATAGCCCTACCATTTGAGGCAGTCATATTACTCCTTGGTATATAGACAAAGAGCTTAAAGTCAACACACCATACAGATACTTGCGATACATGTTCAGTGTGGTACAACTCACAATAGCCAAGATACAGAATAAGCCTAAGCACTCATCAACAGATGACAGATAAAGAAAATAGCACATATATATAAAGAAGAAAGATATCACATAAAGTCTTATTTTAGATATAAATATCTCTCAAAAGATTCTTGTATTTGTTTTTTTGTCTGTATTTTAGGGAAAGGTCTACAGGGTGTTCAGGGTCTCACTACTAGGTTGAACTCGTAATGATCCACCTGTTTACAGCCTCCCAAGAGCTGGGATTACAGGTGTGCGCCACCATGCCCAGTCTCAACCGCTGTCTCAATGCACCCCGGGGGTGGGGCCAGCAGGGCAGGCCTGGGAATCGAAACTTCAGCCCCTGAACCTAAGATTCAGGTGTTTGAAAAGTGCTTGGATCACGGAGTTCTGTACTCATCCACGGGTGGGATCACAGTGGCTCTTCCCTTCTCTTCGCTTCCTGATTGCCTTGAGTTGAACATGCTCTTCCACCATCATGTTTCTGCCCAAAGACCAAACCCTCTAAATCTGTAATCCAAGTAAACCTGTCTTCCTTTTACGTTATGGGTGCGTGTCAAGTATTTCATCCCAGTGAGAGGAAAGTGATGTGCTGTGTTGTGTGCACTTTGTGCTGCAGCAGAAACGGCTGTCTGTGATAGAAATTCCTAAGAGCAAGCACACTACCACTGTGTGAGTGAGTGAGTGAGTAAAGGACCATCAGGTTCCTTTGATTAGTTTATAGCCTAGTGAATGTGAAAGTGCATTAGCTAGTAAGCAAATGGCTTCTTTCATCTTTCTAACATTTGGAGAGCTCCAAAAAGCCTCAGAAAACCCAGCACTTCAGTTGAAGTTTCTATTTGTAAAGTGGGATTAGATGAAGCTTGTTGCTTAGTAACATGTGCTCTATAAACCTTTAGATATTTGGTATAATAAAATAGAGTAAGTGCATCTACTGTTTCATTTAGCTTTGTGTTTTTATTCCTTTCTTGTCTTCACAATCTAAACGGTGATACAATGCTGGGTAGTTTTCCAGGTACCCATAGTCCCTAACCGTAAGTGTAGTGGCAAGTATCTAGGAAGTCAGATGCTTTTCTTGCCAATCAGAGAGCATTCAGGAGGCCATATACACATTTAACATGTCACTGAGACTTTAGTAAGTCATAAAGTCTCTTTTTGTTTTGACTGTATTTTCGAGCCAGCATCTCGCTATGCCATTCAGGCAGGCCTTGAATTCATCTGCAGTCCAGGCTAGGCTTGAACTATGGTGATCCTCCTGCTTCAGACTTGTGAGTGCTGGAGTCCCAGGTATGTGCCACCATGCCCCACTCCACATAGTGTCTCTTTAATTGCATATAATTTAGCTTGAAAATGTAAGTTAACTTAAAGAAATGCAATATGGCACAAAGCTATTCCTAAGCATTTGAGGAGCTTCTAGGAAAAGTAGTTTATTTTCCTTAAAAAAATGGATTTTCTTTTACAGGAAGTGTATCCTTGAGTCAATCATTTTAAACAACACTAAGTAGTTGTACTTGGCCAAGTACCAGAACTGACAATATACAAGTTAAAGTTTTGATAATAAATATAATCTGATCAACACATTTGACAAAATAAGCATATTTACCTATATTCTTGCCTCTATCATTGGTTTTCTTATCTCAAGTAATATTTAACATAACAAACATTTTCAAAAAGTGGGCTCTTATAATCAAAATGTTATTTGAATGATATATATATATATATATATATATATATATATATATATATATATGAGCAAGCACACTACCACTGTGTGAGTGAGTGAGTGAGTAAAAGACCATCGGGTTCCTTTGTTTAGTTATATATACAGTGAAGGCTTGTTTATGCTATATATATATAGAGAGAGAGAGAGAGGCAGAAACATAATATCACTTTGGAAAAAAGGCTGGAACATTCTTATAAGTCAAACATGCATTCACCATACAATATAGCAATTCTACTAGACATTTACTCAACATAAATTAAAAGGTACAGCCACACAAAATTTTAAACAAAAATGGTCATAACATTTTGTCAATGGTAGCATTCACGTCCAACCAGGTGAATTACCATTACCAAGTACCACAGATGTATAATGCAATATGATTTGACAGTTTATGGCATGGAGCTACTGATAGAGAAAGCAACAGGGATGGATGCCAAAGACATTTTTTTTCAAGAAAAATCAAGCAGACACAATAGACTATGTGTACTTGGTACATACCAAGTGATTCCATATATATGAAATCCAATAATAGAGAAATCTAATTTAGAGTGATGAAGAGGGTGTCAATGGTAGTCAGTAGCTGGCGGTGAGAATAGAGGAGGATTAACTGCAAAGAAACAGTGGAGATTTCTCTAGCAATGAAAATGGTCTATATATCTTAATTGTAAGCTTAAAATAGGTGCAATTTGTAATATGCAAATTGTACCTCATTATAATTTATTTTAAAACTGCACAAGTGGAAAACTTTAAAATAGAAGATTTAAACTTATTTGTGCTTAGCAAGTAGTAGGTGTCTTGGGTGAACTGTACGCCAAGATGCAGCACCTACAATTAAGCCACTGTGTGGCATCTTTGAACATGACCAAATGCACAGGCACCTAGGCATGGTGAAAGTTATTGGGCTCTGTGCTATTTGGGTAGAAAGCATAGAGTTTATCAGGTTCTTTTTAAAAGTGCCTATGGTGGCTAGGGAGATAGCTATGAGACATAAGAGCCTTCCTAAGCTAAGAGACATAAGTGCAATGGCCTGAGTTCAATCCTTAGAATCACATTCCATGCCAGCCCCAGAACCCCAGGCACTCCGTGCCTGCCCCAGAACCAGGCATGGTAGCACCGGCCTGTAATCTAAACTCTTTAGCAAGAAGTCATTTTTTTTTTTTTTTTTTTGTCTTTTTGAGACAGGGTCTCACTATGCAGTTCAGGCTGGCCTTAAGCTCACTTTGTAGCTCAGGCTGGTCTCGAACTCACAACAATCCTCCTGCCTCCGCCTCCCGAGTGCTGGGATTACAGGCATGCGCCACCATGCCCGGCTCAAGAAGTCATATTTTTAAAAAGTACTTATGATGTAGGAGGAATTGCTACAAGAATAAAAAGTAAAGTTTTCATTCAGCTGGATAGAAAACCAACATGTACACTACTGCAAGCAAGAGATATAGGAACAGGGCAAGGGCAAGAAATGGCACTCTATAACACCATGAACCCTGACCCATCACCATCATCTCGAAGGGTACATTTTAATTCAGAGACCAATCAATCTGCATACAGCTTGACTAATAGGTTAATATTATCCCTTAGTAACTGTGGACTATTCAGATCCACAGTTTGCAAATGAGTGTATGGTGAAGGTTTAAGTAAGAGTCATGTGGTATGATTTTAGGGCCCCAGACAGATCAATGCCATGTAAAAGAATTCAAGGTTGTATTGGGGCTAAAACCAAAACTCCTCTGGGAAGCTGGCATTTATTTGGTTAACAAAGGAGGGGGGGATACTGTTGAAAGTGTAGGAATCTGAGCAGAGCCTTGAGAGTCCACTGAAGGATTTCTTCAAGTAATACTTTGTGTTAATTTAGAACTATGTTATCTCCAGAAAGGCCATCACTGCAGGAGCAAGATGCCTACAGCTACAGTCTTTATCTAGCTATTTGGGTTGGAACCAGGCATCGTTAGCTGTGGCCTTATCTTGCTCTTTGAAGCATCACGGCCTCAAAGGCCACTCCAGGCCTCAGCCTAGACCAGTGACTCACAGATGTTCACTTACTGAGTCTGCTGTCTGTCTCCAGACAGGGGCCTGGGCCTGGGACAGACTCACAAGTAAACACAGAAAGACAACTGGATAAGCTTAAATCCTGCCCAGAGCCACTTCATAGTGGTCTCTATCACTTGACTTTGTCTAAATCAGCTCTAATAGTAATCAAATGTCAGAAAAATTGATATCAGTGACTAGAACAAAGAGTTAAAAAATGGAAAGAGCAAAAAGGCTTAGCTTCATGGCCAACCTTCAGGGAATTCCTTCTCCTTCCCAGAAGTATGAGTAAACTTTCTTTTGCCTTTTAGTATTCGGCTAAAAAATTCTACTAACATTTTTATAAATCTTAGAAATTGGAAGAGGACCTGATCCGGAACATTTAGGTACCTTTACAAGTTTAGAAATTAAAAGATGGAAGGGATAGATAAAGAATCTCAGCTTAGAATTCAGCATATAGTCACACTTAACTGGGAAGGATTATGACATGTTTTTATCAGAGGAATTTAATATTACAGTTTTGCAGGTGGTGGTACTAACATATGAAAAGTGTGGTGTTATGGTCATTCCTGGGTGTCACAGTTTTAAATGTATTTAGTACAGAGCCTACAGGGTCTCACTACCTAGATCAGACTCAGTGATCCTCCTGTTTTCAGCCTCTGAAGTGCTGGGATTAGAGGCACATGACACCATGCCCAGTCTCAATGGCTGTCTCAGTGCACCCCAGGGGTGGGCCCGGGATTGAATCCCAGTTCCTGTGTCTGCCTAAACAGGTAATTTAGTCCACTGAGCTATCTGGCTGTCCCTTGGGTGCCACATTTTTTTTTTTTGGTGGAACTGGGGATTGAACTTAGGTCCTTGCACTTGCCAAGGAAGCATTTATTCTGCTGAGGGATCTCCCTGGCCCTGTGTGCCACATTTTAAAGATGCTGATAATCTGGAAAATGTTCAGAGAGGTCAATGGTTAGAATCACCACTGGAAGCCACCTCAAAGAAAAATTACTAGCATAGAAGATCTGGAGTAAAAGACATCTGCTTTTGGGGCCAGGGAGATAGCTCAGTGGAGTGCTTGCCTGGCAAGCACAAGGTTCTGCGTTCAATCCCTGGTACTACCAGAAACATCTGCTTCAGATATTGCCAAATACTGAAAATCTATCTAGGCAAGAGAAGACAGATTTTGCTTGTTCTGTGGCATTCCTTACCACAAATCAGGACCAAAAGATGGAAGGTTAAATATCAGGAGAGTATTGTAGTTCAGTATCATTGAGGACCTTTGACTGAGAAGAACTTTGCAATATCTAAAAAGCTGCTTGACTTTCTTTGTTTTTTGTTTGCTTATTTTGTTCTGCTTGAGACAATCTCATAATGCAGTGTAGGTTGCCCCTGAACTGACTGTGTAGTCAGCCTGGTTGACTCCCTTTCAGTGAAAGTCCAGATAGAGGTAAGAGAGTCCTGAGCCTATCTCCTCCTCCTCCCTCAGACAACTGAAAGCTACAGAGGGTTAGGGTGCAGCTCAGTGATAGAGAACTTGCCTAGAATGTGTAAGGCCCTGAGTTCTAGGCCCAGCACAACAAATCAAAATAAATCTTACATGTGAGTTTTTAAAATAGGTTTATTTTAACTTAACTTTTAATTATACAAGTAGCAGACATGTCACAAGGAAAGATCTGATACTACAGACAGACCAAAAGAAAGCATATCAAAATCAAAATCATCCATCCTCTACCTCCCAGACACTTAACAGTTTTGCATACAACCTTACAAACTTTTTTGCAATTTAGCACAGTGTCTATAGGGTCTCACTACACAGCTTGGACTCATAGTCATCCTCCTGTGTTCAGCCTCCCAAGCACCGGGATTACAGGCATGTGCCACCATGCCCCTCTCAATTGCCATCTCATTGCACCCCAGGGGTGGGGCTGGCACTGCAGGTGCAGGGATTGAACCCTGGGCCCTGTGTCTGCCTAAACAGGCACTTTAATCTGCTGAGCTATCTGGCTGGCCCTCAGACTTTTTCTGTTATGAATCCATACTAAATACATACATATACCTATAAAAAAAAGATGAGATGCCATTAATCACGCTGCTTTTTTAGCCTCACAACATAGCATAAACTCTTTATATGTCAAGTGATATACAACTATAGTATTTGTAGTGGCTACAGAGGTTTCTATGGAATGAATGTACAGTAATTTGTTTAACCCAATGTTTTCCAAAGGATATTCTATCCCTCAAAAACAACAATATCCATCAAACACTTGGAAAATTCTTCATATGGAATCATGTTTGTAGGGTTTTCACAACACAAAAGAATCCAGTCTGAGTTTACCAAACTGACTGGACCACTGAGCTTCCCATACACACATCTCTTTTTTTTAATTTATTTTTTATTTTATTGAAGTACAAATATCAGACAGTTTTAAGACACCTTAACAAGACAGATTCGATAAATTAATACATTGCAAACTGTTTTCATACTGTTTTGGTATCATACAGGTGCATACGTGATATTATACTTACAGACATTATTATAGCAGATGTCTCTTATCAGTAAATTAAGAGTGTAGCTGTTTACTTATCTTATTTTTTATACATGAATTATATCAAAAATTCATTAATTATTTTCCTAGTGGATGACCATAGTACTAGAAGCCGACATAATATCCTGTCCAGCCACCATCAGTGCAGATCTTGCCTCTCATAGGATTATGTAGAAGCACAGCATTATCTATCCCAACTGTACTGTCTATACACACACATCATGATTTTTTCTTTCTATACCCCTTCCTTTGTCTACACCTGTCAAAGGTGGGCACTCCATTGTCATTCAACTAACTTAGGTGCTTGAACTTGACAACACAAACCAACACAGTCCAGCGTTCCACAACAATAGTGAGATATTCAAAGAAGTTGTCGACCATAGCCATTTACAGCTCAGCTTAATATTATGGTCCCACGATGTATACTTCCTTTTTATACTTTTCTGCTGGATGGTTACGACCTAGATAGATCAAGAATTATATACCAACACATGTACTTTATGTTTCTTATGAGGTCAGTGAAGTCCCCTCAGGGTTTATCTTGTAGTCCTGTACATTATTCTGAAGATCCTTTGTCTGTGTCATCCATGTGGATGAGTCACGGCCAATGCTTGACCAGTTTGCTCTCTGGGGGGCTGGGGAGATGGCTCAATGGAGTAAGTGCTTGCCTGGCAAGCACAGGGCCCTGAGTTCAATGCCCGGTTTCACTGAAAGAAAAAAAAAAAAGAAACATCTCTTTAATTTTCTACTTTTTCACACTTTATGAAACACCCGGAGAAATGTTCCCTTAACTTATTCTAGTGTTAGATATTAGGTCTGTTAGTTCTTTATTTGGTTTTTGAGGTAAGACCTCATTCTGTACTCTAGGCTGGGCCTGAACGTACCATGCAGCTCAAGCTTGAGTCAAATTTGCATTCCTTCTGCCTCAGCCTCCTGAGTGCTGGACTGATAGGTGTGCACCACTATATCTCACTTTTTTTTTACCACAATATTTACTATTTTAACCATTTTAAATAAACAGTTCAGAGACATTACTTTCACAATGTTTTGCATTTTTGTTTTTGTTTTTTACATTCACAGTGTTGTGCAACCATCACTGTTATCTACTTCCAAAATTTTGTTGTCTAAAATTTTCTCTTTCCCTTCAGACTTGGTAACCACCTAATCTACTTCCTGTTTTTATGGCTTTGTCTATTCTAAATATTTCACAATAAAATCAGATAATATTTGTGTTCTTTTTCAAAATTGTGAATGTTTATTGTAAAGCAACTTCATTTCCACTTCATGGTAATATATTTTTTAGCCTGAATTTCTTTCTTATTTCACTTAGCATAATGTTTCAAAATTCATTGATGTGGTCGCATGTGTTGGGATTTCACTCCCCCATTCCTAGTACTCATTATTTTGCATGCAAATACTGAGTGTCCCCAGCACTATTTTTTTTTTTTTTTGTACTGGGAATTGAACTTAGGACCTTGCACTTGCTAGGTAGGAGCTTATGCTGTGGAGCTATATTCCCAGCCCCCCAGCACTATTTCTTAAAGACAGTATGTTTTTCAGAATTAAATTTTAAACATTTACAAAAACACCTTTTCTTCAAGAAAAATTTCTAGAAAAAAATGTTATACTGGGGGCTTGTGACGTAGGTTTGTGGTAGAAGCCTGCCTAGCATACACTAGAACTTTGAGTCAATTTCTTTTTTTTTTTTCCATTTCTTTTTATTTTATTAAAATACAAATGTCAATCAGACAGTTTCAAGACACCTTAACCATACAGAGTCGATGAATTAATACATTGCAAACTGTTTTCATAATGTTTTGGTACTGTACAAGGTGCATACATGAAATTATATTTACAGGTTTTTTTATAGCTGAATTATATCAAAGATTCAATAAT